>JBBPBX010000412.1:47783-59165 GCA_038048925.1 Garcialebias charrua | reverse complement strand
TTTTTTATTTTTTTAAAGGCAGAGTTCCGGTTTTACTTCCGGTTTGACGGCAGAAACAGTGGAGCAGTGGCTTTGGACCGGAGGAGCACCGAGCTAACATGCTAACAGACGGAGGAAGGCTTCACCAGCTCCCAGTAGGTTATTAACTATTTTTTCCCTTCATTATGGCTCCAAACGTATGTGTTTTGTGATAATTATGTAGGGGACTGTGTTAGGATAGGCTAAGTGCTTGGTAACTGTACAGTACTGTACATGTATATGGGGCAGTATGTACGTTTTTTCCGACACGTCAAAATTCGGGTTACGACGGAGCATAGGAACGGAACTCAGTCGTAGGTCGAGGACTACCTTTATTAGAGTTTAGCTAATGTTAACTTTTATGTTTTTTATAGCTTATTTCTGAATTTGTTCTGATGTTTTTTAAGTTTAACTATTAACTTTGTGGTTTCAGATTCTTTAGCAAATCTTAAGACTAGGGATGCACCGATCCACATTTCTCACTTCCGATCCGATACCGATACTTATTAACTCAGTATCGACCGATACCGATACTTTCCCGATCCGATACTGTTCAGGTATTTGACTCTGTATAATGGAACTTTTGCACCCAAACTATTCATTTTAACATTGTGTGAGATAAACCCAATGAAGACACTCTTAAGCCTTACAATAGGGAACCCCCTATTGTAAGGCTTAAGAGTGTCTTCATTGGGTTTATCTCAGACAATGTTAAGAAGGGCAGTCACAGAATGTGATTGAACACAAGTGCTCTTTGAAACTGGATCGGAAAAGTATCGGCAGGTTTGATCCGATACCCGATACTTAAATAATGCTGGTATCGGATACCGATACCGATACTGGATCGGATCTCCCCATCCCTACTTAAGACAGTCATTCAGCATTCACTGCATTTTTACCAAAAAATATCTGAATATGAATATGAAACAAAAATTTAAAGAAAACTAGTTAAAATGTATTATTTTCAGCATCCTGACGTGGGGACACTGGCTTTTCGCACACAATCAAACAGCCGGTTATGTTTTCAAGCATCTTGCCTGAAAGTGTTTTTCCATGACAGATTAGCTCGTAGGTTTTATGGGAGTGACTGTTACCCAGCTCATTCCCGGGGTCCCTTCGGTTTTGCGACCTCTGTAACCTGTCTCTCTCACCCCTCTTGCCACTGAAACCAAACCCACCCTCGGTCCACTGGAATCTGCCCAGTGATGAGAGCACGGAGCGGCCACATGGTCACACTCATCTGAAAGAGTGAGGAATCTGTCTGAGCTCACCCTCTCCTACCAAATGCAATGCTTCAAAATGTCCAGCATTTCTAAAACAAGACGTCCACCCTGTTATGAAATGGTTATTTCATTTGGACCGTTTAGGAATAATTTCCTGTTTTCCTTTAATGCATCGTGTTTTCAGTTTCACTGAAGTGAAAACAGACTTTACTGTTCTGTGACGCCTTTTTCTGCTTGCCAGGCAGCAGCGGACCGGCTACTGACATCACCAAGAACCCAATTAAAGACAAATTTACATACAGAGCAGCTGCTGTCTATTTCCTCTTTAATGTAAAACAAATGGCACAGTTCACTGCCAATTTAATCAAAAATCAAACTGTGCTGCAACTCTATGTGGATTTATGTTTTTTTTTAATCCAGTGTACTTAATTTATCTAAATAAATAAAAAAACAGGCAAGATTTGATTGATTGGTTGTAGCTGTACACAAGATTGTATTCCCTTTGACCACCTCTAGAGGCTTTGTAAAAATAAATAATTAATTTCCATTTTTGGCCCGGCTCTGCAGGTAATAATTGAGTTCACTCTCTGCTAAACGATGTTGATCTTTATGAAAACGTGTCTTTTAACAGAGCAGTAAACCAGTAGAGGGTAAGGGGATCTGCGCTTTGCGTCAAGGGAACAACTCCTTGGCCGGCTTGTCAGCAAGTAAAACTACTTCTGTCCACACTTTGACGACATCCAGCACCTCCTCCATCCCCTCTGGTGTGGACGATCTGACAACTGATTATATGATTTCAGTTGCAATCTCATTGCAGAATCCCACTGCGGGTTAAATAATCTTGAGCAGCCAAATCAGACGTGTGATCTGTGAACAGGGTTTTTGAAATGTCTTGTAATTAAAGTGGTGTTATCTGTGTTTTTTCAAAGGAGCCCCAAAGAAAATCTGGGTCAGAATTAGTCCCTTAAACAAATCTCAGCTCCATTCACTAGAAAAACTAGAGAAATTGTATTTCCTGCAAAAATGCAGTGTGGATGCTTATTGCAGAAGAACTTGCTAAAAAAAAAAAAGGCTGAAATTAACACACAAAAAAAGAAAACATGCTGAAATGTAGCTGAAATTGAAGAACAAGCCTAAGTTAGCAGAAGAAAGCAGAAAGAACATTTAACTTTTCACATATTTGCTGAATTAGGTTTAAATAAGCAGAAACGGACACAAAAATAGGAAATTAGCTTAAAAAAAGGCTGAAATTTAGAAATAAAGTAGCTGAAAAGGCAAAAATAAACTTAAAGACCGTGTAAAGTGAATTTCAACATTTTCTTCAATAAACATTATAAATGTCATAATTGTAATCTTGTAAATGAGTAAAAAGTCTCAAAATTGTAGCTCAATTAATTTTGGAGTTATAGAGCAAACTGTGTATAAACATATTTCTATTTCAGGATTTTTTAGGCGTGTTTTAAACGGGACCGCGTTTCGTCACGCGGTCCTCATTAGTATAGCCCCACCCCCTGCAGCTCCAGCCGTATAAATTCGCCTCGGTGGAGCCGTTCACTCGCGAATCGCAGATAGCATCAGATAGCAATAGCATAGATATTTTGTTCATTGTTAGCTAGCTAATCAATTATGCCTCGTTCGTGCATCTTCCCTGGATGTCGTAATGGTCAGGGCACCCGTACAAATCATAACATCTTTTTATACTGCGTCGTTTTATGCTGAGTATCTGTAATGCCTGGTTAGGACAATGGTTAGAGTGCTTGCCTTCCGTCGCAAAGCCCATGGGTTCAAATCCTGCATGGTGCAACTCTTTTTTTTATTTTTATTTTTTTATTCATTCCCGACTCTCCGGGTCGGGGAGGAGGTCCTGCCCCAAGTGGAGGAGTTTAAGTATCTCGGGATCTTGTTCACGAATGAGGGAAAACTGGAGCGTGAGATCGATAGGCGGATAGGTGCAGCGTCCGCAGTGAAGCGGGCGCTGTACCGGTCTGTCGTGGTGAAGAGAGAGCTGAGTCAAAAGGCAAAGCTCTCAATTTACCGATCGATCTACGTTCCCACCCTCATCTATGGTCATGAGCTTTGGGTTATGACCGAAAGAACAAGATCTCGGATACAAGCGGCTGAAATGAGTTTTCTCCGCAGGGTGTCTGGACTCTCCCTTAGAGATAGGGTGAGAAGCTCAGTCATCCGGGAGGGACTCGGAGTAGAGCCGCTGCTTCTCCACATCGAGAGGAGCCAGTTGAGGTGGCTCGGGCATCTGGTTAGGATGCCTCCTGGACGCCTCCCTGGTGAGGTGTTCCGGGCATGTCCCACCGGGAGGAGACCCAGAGGAAGACCCAGGACACGCTGGAGGGACTATGTTTCTCGGCTGGCCTGGGAACGCCTTGGGATTCCCCCAGAGGAGCTGCTCCAAGTGGCTGGGGAGAGGGAAGTCTGGGCCTCCCTACTTAGGCTGCTACCCCCGCGACCCGACCCCGGATAAGCGGAAGAAAATGGATGGATGGATGGATGCAGATTAAAAACACACAAGAAAACTATTTACAAAAACAGCGTAACTCTTGGAAAAAGTAGCTGCTGTTACAGACAGAACTCGGATAAAAACAGAGCAGGTTTACTGGCTCTGCTGTCTGCCTCTCCACTGTGGGACACGAGCAGGACGAGCGCAGCTGCCTGAAACCACGCCCACGCACTGACACGCCCCTAGCGTTCCAGACCAAGGCAAAATCATGTTTTTTCATGATTTTTGAGACTTAATTTTATAAGGTAAACAATGTTTTTAATCAGTCAGATTTAAATGGGTGATTAATAACACATATTTATGCCATGTGACAAACTAAAAACACACATTTAATTTCACTTTACACGGTCTTTAAGCTACCAGTTGGAAGCAGAAAGGACTGAAATTAGCACAAAAAAAGTGGAATTATCTGAAAAAAGCTAAAATTAGCATCAAAATAGCTAAATAGTAGCTGTTTGTGCTGCTTGTTCGGCGTATTGTTTTTGTATTACTAGTGCTTAGCCTATTTTTAGTTAATGTTTTTCTTAGTTCATATCTTAGATCTTATTAGTGTTTTTCTTTTACATTTTGTACTTTTTTTGGATGTAACTGGGACCCCGTGTACACAATTTTGTTCCACAACATGTACCACATGTATGTGTATGACATATAAAGAACCTTGAATCCTTGAGAGCAGAATAAGCTGAAACTTGCAGAAAAAAATATTAAAGGAGCATAACAAGCTGAAATGAGCTTAACGAAGTTAATTAGATGGAAAGTGGCAGAAATTACTGAGAAACTTGAATTTATCCAAAAAACTGCTGAAATTAGCTAAAAATGCTACCGTAAATAGGTAGCTGAAAAGTTACGGCAAGCTTAAATTAGCAGAAGAAAGCAGAAAGAAAATATTTACCTAGTAAAGCTGAAAGAAGAAGAAAACACAAAAAGGTGGAAATTGTCTGAAAAAAGCTGAGATTAGCAAAAAATAATACAAATAATTAAAACAGCTGAAAAGTAGCTAATAAACAGAAAAAAAGCTGAAATTACTAGAAAGAAGGGGAGAAAGCACTTTTTTTCACTGAATGAGCCGGAAAAAAAGTTGAAATTGTTGCAAAAGAAAATGTGGAATTCGCTGAAAAAGCTAAAGTTAGCATAAAACAGCTCAGCAGTATAGCTGAAATAACTCACAAATTTCCTGGTATAGGTGTATTTGCTAACGTTTTGAGTGATCATTCCGTAATAGCAGCTCTTAGATCTACTAAACTTCCACCTGCTAAGCCCAGAATAATCCAAAAAAGGGATTTGAAACGTTTCTGTGAACAGTCATTCCTTTGGGATCTATCCCACTTTGATTGGCAACATATCCTACAAATCAATGACGTGAACACCGCTTGGAACTATTTTCATGGTAGTTTCATTTACTTTGTAAACAAACACGCTCCTTTCCGGCAGTTCAGGATAAAGGGCCGTGACAGCCCCTGGTTTACTCCTGAACTAGCTGATCTCCTGCACTGGAGAGATCATCTTTGGGCAGCAGCAAGAAAATCACACTCAGACACTGATTGGTTGAAATTTCGGCAGCTAAGGAATAAATGCACAACTGCCATTAAAGCTGCAAAACGTAACTACTTCTTATCTCAGACCTCCAAAAATCTAAACGATCCTAAAAAATTCTGGAAAACCATTAAATCTCTCTCAGGCACCCCCCAATCATCTGACCTCCCATCACAATTTCTTGTTGACTCTGTTCCTGTGTCAAATAAGCACGAGATCCTGAACTGTTTCAATAAACATTTTGTTGCTTCTAGTTCATTATTTGACACAGTTACAAACGGAAAATCAGCCACTTTATCTAATAATCAAACTTCAACAAATCAAATCCCTCCTACAAGCCAACCATCTGTTAATCACACCTTCTCTTTTTCTCCATTCTCAGTCAGTGAGGTAAATAAACTGTTAAATGATCTTGATCCTAAAAAATCTGCAGGTCCAGATGAACTTCCACCTTATTTCTTAAGGCTGGCTGCTCATATCATCACAGTCCCTGTGACCCACATCTTTAATCTATCCATAAGCCAAAACACCATTCCGGATGCTTGGAAAACAGCCTTTGTTCTTCCTTTGCTGAAGGGAGGTGACCCCACCTCACTGAACAATTATCGACCGATCTCTAAACTCTGCATCTTAGCCAAGGTTCAAGAAAAACTGATAAACTCTCAGATCAAAAATTATCTGGACTCATTTAACATCTTACCTCTCCATCAATCTGGTTTCAGGAAAAAACACAGCACAACAACTGCTTCTCTGAAGGTTCTGAATGATGTTGTTGAAGCATTGGATGCTAAGGACTATTGTGCTGCACTTTTCTTAGACCTGTCCAAAGCTTTTGACACTGTGGATCATAACATCCTGTGTCATAAGCTCTCAGAAATCGGTTTCTCTGATCACACCATCGGTTGGTTTTCTAACTATCTTTCCAATCGGAGGCAATGTGTTCAACATAACGGTACTTCTTCCAGCTATTTAACAGTTAAAAATGGTGTACCACAAGGCTCAGTTTTAGGACCAACTCTCTTTACAATCTACATAGCTAATGTAGGTCACTGCATCCCTGATGCATCCTTACATTTCTATGCTGATGATACAGTTGTTTATTGCCGAGCTAAAACAGTAGCTAAGGCTTTCCAGTTACTACAATCCGCTTTTGACATCATCCAGTCAGATTTGTTCCGTCTCAAACTTGTCCTAAATGCTGATAAAACAAAAGGGATGTTTTTTTCAAATAGGAAGGCGGTTCCAGCAGATCCTCCTCTGATTTTTTCTTCAAATGGTGTCCCTATTGAGTTTGTTGATTCCTATAAATATCTGGGTATCCTGATCGATTCACATCTCTCTTTTAAACTCCACGTGGAAAACCTAGTGAAGAAATTGAAAGTTAAACTGGGTTTCTTTTTCAGAAACAGATCCTGTCTATCACTGAATGTCAGGAAACGCCTTGTGTCTGTGACTTTCCTTCCCTCCATTGATTACGGTGACATTCTCTACATGAATGCTCCTAAAAGCACCCTGCAGATGTTGGATGTGGTCTATCATGGTGCACTAAGATTCATAACTGGTTGTGATTATCGTACCCACCACTGCACCCTGTATTCACTGGTTAACTGGACATCATTAACCTCACGCAGACTCTTCCACTGGTACATTTTCATCTTTAAATCACTTCTTGGTCTACTGCCCTCATACATCTCCTCCTACATGTCTTTGCGTGAGTGCAGCTACAGTGTGCGCTCTCAGGACATGATTACCTGCAGTGTTCCGTCAGTGAGGACTGAACTTGGAAAAAGGGCCTTCTCCTACTCTGCTCCTGCTTCATGGAATATCTTACAAAAAGATCTGAAGCTCTCGGCCCTGACCTCCCTAAATGGTTTTCAGAATCTGTTGGAATCCTGGCAAAAACCAATGCAGATTTGTTCCTGTCTTTGATTTTATACGTCTACCTTATAATGTTTTGCTAGTTTTTTGATACTTTGTTAAAAAAAAAAAAAAAAAAAAATCTTTTGTTTTTTTTCTTTCTTTTTGTTTTCTATTGTTTATTGTTTGTTTGTTTATTGTTTAATGAAATTCTATCACTGCTGTTCATTGTTCTTTAGTTTTAGCAGGTCGCTTTCGTAAATGAGCCCATGAGGTTCAAAAGATTTACCTGACTAAATAAAGGTTGAATGAATGAAAAAAAAACTGAGGCCAGCAAAAATAAGTTGAAAGGGACAAAAAAAAAATGAAATTAGCAGAAAGAAGTTAGAAGAAGTACCGGTACAAAAATTTTGTAGTTAGCAGAAAGAACCTGAAAGGAGCACAAAAAAGCTGAAATTAGCTGAAAGTAGCTGAAAAAAGTTTGTATTTACACAAGGAAGCTGAAAGAAGCTGAATCAGAATAAAATGTGAAAGAAGCAGTAAACGGTTGTAAACAGATCTAAAGACATGAACAATGTAAAACGAGCTTAATTAGTTTTCTATGAGGAAAAAATGGCAGAAAAGGCTAAATATTTCAAAAAGCTAAAGTTGCACCAATACCAAAAGCCAGAGCAGGATTTCCTGAAAGAGCTGAATGTTTTGTTTTATGGTTTGTTAAAATAGCACAACAATTGTGGAATGAGTAAGATGCCGAAAAACGTACAGAAGAAAAATGGATCACAATAGTGTGAATGCTTCATAAACTTTCACACAATAAAGGGAAATGCAACGGAAGCTTCAAGCAGTTCCAAGAACCTGCTGACAAAACCGAACCTAAATGTGAAGTAATACTTTTACATAGTTGGATACCAGAAAACAACCATGACTCATATTTAAGTTCAAATTTAACTGCAACACTTCAGGTTTATCCTAAAAACAGTCAGTTGCAACAATGATAGTTCAACATTTAAACTTTAGGAATAAAATAAAAGCACACGGAGAGCTTGGATTCTCAGAGGGAGCTGCAGCTTCGTGTCTGTCTTTAATAAATGTTTGTTCAGGTGTTTGAATGTCACAAAATCAAAATACAGTATATTTGAGGGGCACTGTTGGAGGTTTTGAGTTCTCTGGATATACTTTATTTGGGTGTGAGTGTAGCAAGTATCAACACACGCCGAGACTCCAGGGATTCTGTAGCATCTCACTGCTGTCCAGAAAGTACATTTTCTTTTACAGAATCTCATGTGAATTCATATTTTTTGTCTTAACTACTTTGTAAGAACATTAGTGACGTTTTATTGCAAAGACAAACAAATATAATATTCACGTTCAAGTTGTGTTTATTTGTCTTGTGCAGGTTAACACGGAGTTACCTGTACAATGACATGCTTTGGATGAGAAGAACCGATTTGACTCGTAAAAAAAAAAATCAAAGAACAAACAAACAAGAAATACTAAAAGCGTGCAATAAGGGTATACACAAAAAAGTACCAAATAGTGAAAAATAATTATAATATTTACAATGTCCTAAAGAGGGATAGTAAACCCCAACATGGTAGAAAATAACAATGCAAGCAGGATGAATTTGAATGAACAAGTATTTCAAGGTAGTGATGTATATATATACATACAGGTAATCCCCGACTTACGAGCGAGTTCCGTTACTACGGCTATCTCGTAAGATGAAAATCTCGTAAATCGGGGACTACCTGTTTTTTTTTGTATATGGTAAATGGAGCTTATTTATATAGCGCTTTCCCCCTATGAGGGGCCCCAAAGCGCTTTACAATACCAACCATCCACCCATTTATACACACATTCATGCACCGGTAGCGGCAGACTGCCATGCAAGGCGCTTTCCAGTCCTACCGGGAGCAACTCGGGGTTAAGTGTGTTGCCCAAGGACACAACGACACATGGTGTTGGGAACCGGGATTCGAACCGCCAACCTTCTGATTGGGGGATGACTGACATTACCACTACGCCACGGCCGCCTATATACCGCATATATACCGCGTATATACTGCACGAGCCTCCACTGAACACGTACATGTGCAGTAATGAACAGTTACCAAATATTTCAACTATCCTAACACTCTAAAACACTTTAAAACATTTATTTAAAAAAAAAAATCTTACTTTGAGCTGCAGTTCTCTCGTCTGTTAGCTCCGCTCCGCCGCGTTACGTCCAAGCTCCCCAGCTTTCTGTAGCACCACGCAGTCCAAAATGTTTAAAGGAAGGACTGTTAATATGCTAACTTCATACATTTGGAGCCAGAAAAAGATTTAATTAACTTACCGAAAGCCGTTTCTCCGCGGTGTTCGACCATCCATCCAAACGAGCTGCCCGCAGCTGCACTCGTTAGCTGTTGTTAGCTCCACGTTTGCTGCACTCGTTAAATTGTCAGTTCATCAAAAGGGTGTCGACGCTCGCTGTTTCTCCGCGTTCGCTCGGTGTCCCCCGACATCTTAGGTGAGGCGAGCTCCCGGCCGCAGATGTCCTGTCGGCTTGGTGTTCCGCTTAGCTCCGCTTAGCTTAGCTTCGTTAGCTTGCCTCGATAGCATGTCGGGCAGCGTAGTAGGAGCGATCGCAGAGCAATCCGCGGCTGCTGCTCCGGGCCTGAGACTTCCACAGAGTTCACCGAGTGTTTCCAGCTAATTTATCCTATGAGGCATCCTCTTATGGGAGAAACAGTCATCCAAAGCCGGTTGCCGAGTGCCGATAATGGCCGACCTCACTTGACCGCACTTGGGGACTGTAAAATGGCGGACACGGATGCATTTCCGGAAAGGGCCGGAAGTCGCGCAAATACGCTTCAACTTGTAATAAAACATCATAAAAATAATTATACTTTATTTATAAAGCCATTTAAAACAACCACAGCTGCAACAAAGTGCTGTACACATGAAATTAAGAACATTTAAACACACATAAAAAAATGGTTTTTATTTATTTATTTTTTATTAAATATGATAACCTCGTAAATCCGGAACCTCGTAGGCCGACCCCTCGTAAGTCGGAGATTACCTACATACAAAGTTGTTGCCGTTTTGCTCAAACCTTGAAAATATCGTTACGTTTTACGCTCAGCTGCCACATCAAAATTTAGCTCAATATCTGCAGAGTTATAGCCATTTTTGTTGTGGCTAATGCTTATTCAGATGTCCGTGTGATATTTTGCTAACATGGCAGGCAAATGAACACACACACACACACACACTTGTGTGTTTAACTCACCACATTGTGGACATAATTGTGCCTCCCAAACAGACACAGTCACATAAACCAAACATGTATGTGTGCATCCATCTCCCACAGAGTGACCATATTTGTCTGCTTATTCACCAGTGTGAGTACAGCAGCACTCTTAGTAATGCAAACACACACACACACTCCCTGTGGCCTCATCAATAAGCCATAATACTGAGCAGATCTTACGGGAAGCTGCAGTAAATTAGTGTGTCAACAGTCAATGTGGGAACACTGGTTCTGTCCAGGTCCCTGCACTCGCTGGTGTGGGTGCACCGCCAAGTTGTGATCATCACAGTCCAGCCGGTAGGGGCTGCAGGATGTCCGCTCATCTGTTAGTAAGGACACCGAGGTGATGCAGAGAGATAAATATATACATAACACACACAGAAACACACACTTCAGTGCTCAGATGTCTCAATCAGCGGACAAAGCTGTGCAGAGTTTGTGCAGAAAGTCTTTCTTTCTGTTAAACTGTTCAGATTTTCTCTGGCTCGTTTGTCTTTTTAGCTGGGAGAAGATTTCTCTGCTTTCTGGTTTCCTCTCTCCTGACATGCAGATGGTGTGAGCCTGTAATAAATACGTATATCCTCATTCTTTGTGTCGTATCAACACACAATCGTGCCACATAAAACAGTCTTGGTATCAGGCAGGTGTACAAATTTGACGGTTTCTTTTACGCTGTGTGAAATAGATGTTGTGAAAAAGTTTTATTGTGGGTGAAAATTGTGATTGATTTTATCACAAGCAGGTGATTTTACAGAGAAGTCATAAAAATGAAATCCCTTTTTTATGTCAGTGAGAGAACATGTTTTAATATTTTAAAATCCCAACGACTCAACATTTACAATAATTAAACTCTTGATTAATGTGGAGCAACCTAGGTCTGAATAAATGTAGTTTTGAAGGACAATATTACAGTATACATATATATATATACTATATAT
>JBBPBX010000412.1:34735-47681 GCA_038048925.1 Garcialebias charrua | reverse complement strand
TATATATATATATGTATATATAATTTTTATTATGTTATCATGTTGGTTCGTGTGTGTGTGTGTATGATGGATGTAGAGCGTGTCAAAGGAGAATTTCTGTCACAATTGTAATAGACAGTAAAGTTTTTGTATCTTATCTATCTTTTGTATTTTTATCTAAACATTTTATCACACTATGAGCTGACATTTGAATCATCCAGTCTCCCCAACTTTATCGCACACTTAAATGTTTGTGTTGCCGTATTTGCTGCACCTTTACAGTGGTTCCCAACCTTTTCAGCTTTTAAAGCTTAAAATAAAAGACGGAGGCTCGTAAACATTATTGCTGATTAAAGTATAAAGAACGCTAATTAGCATTTTAACAAAAAAAAACTAGCAAACGTGATTATGTCTAGATGTATTATGACATCTCATTTTATCTCGTTAACATTAAAGACTAAGTATTCTATTGATAATTTTTTCCTACGGTTAAACTGATTTCTCTAGATCTTCCCCTGACCTCCAACTCATGTTTCACCACCAATAGAGAAGTCTCGGTCCCACCAGTGAGAATCACAAACTTTAAAGGACAAATGTGAAATTATTTAATTATTTTTAACCATCTGTGTTTCGACAAGATAGCAGCACACCTCAAAGATGAGTTGTAGTTGTACTTCTAAAACTTATTTCAAAGAGCTGAGATGATAAATACAGGTAGTCCTCGACTAACGGCGGCCTCGACTTATGACGTTTCGGGGTTACGTCACGCATCTCATTTATTAATTTTTTTAGAAAAATCTTATTTTATGTGTTTAAATGTTCTTGGTTTTATGTGTGCAGCACTTTATTGCAGCTGTGGCTGATTTAAATGGCTTTACAAATAAAGTATTATTATTATTATTATTATTTAGAAGCCGATTTACGCGGTTTCCATCAGTTTTCAGCAGTGTCCGTCAGTTTTCGGCAGTGTCCGTCAGTTTTCGGTTAGCTTTGGTTAGCTCCGGCCTCGACAGCCGGCTTTGGATGGACCGTGTGTCCGATCAGAGGTTGCATCGCTCGGATACATGAGCTGAAAACGCTCGGTGAACTCTGTGGACGTCTCAGGCCCAGAGCAGCAGCCGCCGATCACTCTGCCGCATCCCACCACACCGGCCGACACCACCAGCTCACCGCAGGATTCGGTGACCATCCCGCCGCTACTGTCCATGCCATCAGCCGGCCCCACCGGGGACACTGAGCCTACGGGCGGTGGAGAGGCCTGCTGCGGCTGGGAGCTCGCCTCGATGCTCTGCCTGGCAGCCTCGGATGTTGGTGGGACAACGAGCTAACATGCTAACACACGGAGAAAAGGCTTTGAGGCCTCGGATGTTGCCGGGACACGGAGCTAACATTCTAACACGCGGAAACGGCTTCACCAGCTCCCAGTAAGTTATTAACTCTTTTTTCCCTTCATTATGGCTCCAAATGTATGGAGCTAACATGCTAACAGGCCTTACTGTAAACAGTTTGGACCGCGTGAAGCTGCAGGAAGCTGCAGAGCTCGGAGATGCAACGAGCTAACATGCTAACAGACGGAGGAAGATTTCTCCAGCTCCCAGTAAGAAATTAACTCTTGCCCCCTTCATCATGGCTCCAAATGTATGTGTTTTTTGATAATTATGTAGGGTACTGTGTTAGGATAGGCAAAGTGCTTGGTGACTGTACAGTACCGTACATGTATGTGTATATAATAATAATAATAATAATAATAATAATAAACTTTATTTGTATAGCACCTTCCTACAATGCCTTGCATTGACCAAGGTGCTTAACAGGATAAAAAGATGAATAAACTGGAACAATAAATCAGTGAAAATAGAATAAAAAACAACAGTAATAAAAGAAGGCAATGGAAATAAAAAATGCTACATACTAAAATACCAAAAGTAATAAAAGTTACACACTGAAAGCTTTTTTGAACAAGTGGGTCTTCAGTCTGGTTTTGAACAGAGTCAGATCAGAGGTGGCACGCAGCTCAAGGGGGAGACTGTTCCAGGCTTTTGGGCCGGCAACAGAAAATGACCGGTCTCCCCATTGTTTGTACCTTGAGCGAGGCACCTCCAGCAGGTGTTGACTGGCAGATCGTAAAGCTCTGCCGGGCTGATGGACTTTCAAAAGTTCTGAGATGTAGAGAGGTGCAAGTCCATTCAGAGCTTTGAAAACAAACAGCAGCAGCTTGAACTGTATCCTGAACTGAACCGGGAGCCAGTGTAGAGAGGACAGGACAGGAGTGATGTGTTCATATTTTCGTGTGTTGGTCAAAAAGCGCGCGGCAGAGTTCTGTACAAGCTGTAAACGGGAGATGGAGGATTGATTAATACCAACATACAAAGCATTACAATAGTCAAGTCTGGAGGTCACAAAGGCATGGATGGCCTTCTCCAGATCACCACGGCTGAGAAATGACTTGACTTTAGAGAGCAGACGGAGCTGGAAAAAGCTGGTCTTGACAACAGAACTGATCTGTTTATCAAACTTTAAGTTGGAGTCAAGCTGCACTCCAAGATTTCTGACCACCGGGTTGAAGTGGGGGAGGGGAAAACCAACACTGGGACTGGGAAGGATGTTGCTGGTGTCATCGGGTGCACCAAATAAAATGCATTCAGTTTTATCTGTGTTTAGGTGGAGGAAGTTTTGAGACAGCCAGTACTTAATGTCATTTAAGCAGTTGACAAGAGTGTTTGAACTGAGTGAGGGGTTGGGAGTGACTGGCAGATAGATTTGTAAATCGTCTGCATACATGTGAAAAGACAGATTATGACGTGCAATGATTGATCCTAATGGCAGCATGTAAAGAGAAAAGAGGACTGGCCCCAGAATGGATCCCTGTGGTACGCCAGAGGTCAGAGGGGTTGATGAAGAGGAGGACAGATCGCCTATCATGACAGAAAAGGTTCTCCCAGTCAGGTAAGATTTGAACCACTCAAGCACAGCTCCCTGGAGGCCAACCAGCTGAGACAAGCGGTTGATTAGTACCTGATGGTCAACGGTGTCAAAAGCTGCTGAGAGGTCTAACATCACCAGCAGAACAGGGTTTTTTGCATCCAGGGACAGAAGAATGTCATTCTGCACTTTGAGCAGTGCAGATTCAGTACTGTGACGAGCTCGAAAACCTGACTGAAATTTTTCAAACAGGTTGTTGTGCTCAAGAAAAGATTGAAGTTGAATAAAAACAATCTTTTCCAGGACCTTTGATAGAAATGACAGATGGGAAACTGGTCTGAAATTAGAGAGAGCTGTAGGATCTAGGCCTGGTTTTTTGAGAAGAGGCCTGACCACAGCGTGTTTGAAAGCAGATGGCACATAACCTGAAGTTAGACAGCTGTTAATAAATGACAAAACACAAGGACCAATTACATCAAAGGACTGTTTGAACATTTTAGAGGGAATGATGTCCAGAGAACAGTTTGTTGGTTTCATCTGCTGAACCACCTTGGTGAGGTTAGGCAGTGAGACCAGGTCAAACTGGTCAAAAACAGCTGTGGTTATTGCAGACGCACATGATTGGACAGTGTTTGATGGGCTGACAATGTTCTGCCTGATAGAGTCTATTTTGTTGACAAAATAGCTCTGAAAGTCGTCACAGGTAGACTGAGTGGCAGTTTTCAGAACATTGACAGATGGATTGATAGCAGACTGGAGTGTGTTGAATAGCGTCCTCGGCCGGTTGCAGCTGGTGGAGATTAAATTGGAGAGGTACTGTGATTTGGCCTGCTTGACAGCATGTTGATAATCACAGAGACAGTCTCTCAGTATTCCCTGGGATACATGAAGCCGGTCCCGCTTCCATTTCCACTCTGCTTTCCTGCAGCGTTGTCGAAGAGCCCGCGTCGTTTCGTTGAGCCATGGTGATGGTCTGTTTTTTGAAGATGCCTGTTTGAGAGGAGCGATGGAGTCCAAGATCGTTGTGCAGGTGTGATGGAAGGAGGTGATGAAGTCCTCAGGATGTAGAGAAGGGTCCAGGCTGACAGCAGAGCATAAGTCAGTGCTCTTAAAGGCATCAGTGAACTGACTTTGGGAGGATGGGGTGATGGAGCGGCAGAGATGTGCTGGGAGAACAGCTTTCGGTGCAAGAGGGGTGGAAAATTCAAATAATATGGGAAAGTGGTCCAAAATACAGGTGTCCAGGATCTCCACAGCAGATATGTGAAGGCTGTGGGAGATAATTAAGTCCAGTGTATGACCCTGGCTGTGCGCAGTCCCCGAGAAAGACTGCGATAGGTTAAAAGAGTCCAGAAGGTCCTGAAACTCAGATCCAAGTTGATTACTTGAGCAGCAGGTGTGTACGTTGAAATCTCCACAAAAGAGCAACGAGTCAAATTTTGGGAGCAGTTCAGCCAGTAGTTCTGAAAACTCACTGAGAAAGTCTTTATTGTATTGTGGAGGCCGATAAAAGAGGCCACACAGCAGAGGTTTAGCAGATTCCAGCACAAAAACCATTATTTCAAAGCTGTTATAGTTTTTCTGAGGCAACAAGCGGCACTTGAACGCATCATTGAAGACTGCAGCCAGGCCCCCCCCTCTTCTAGCCCCACGCGGTGCGCTCAGATAAGAGAATCCAGGTGGGAGGAGTTCAGAGAAGCAGCTGTTGTCTCCTGTTTTCTGCCAGGTTTCAGTAATCAGAAACAGATCCAGACGATGAGTTGAGATCAAATCACTTAATATAAAAGTTTTATTAGTGATCGATCTGGCGTTAAACAGTGCTGCACGTATTGGAACACAGCCAGTTACGTCACTCTCAGCTCGAGCGAGCGGGCGGAGGTTCTGTTTAACGCAGCCTCGCTTCAGTGTCTTCACCGGAGGACAAGATGGATACTGATCGCTGGCGTCATGATTGATAGCAACAAGGCATCTGTGGCGACGAGCGAAGGAACGACGGACATCAAAGACGCTGAATTCAGGAGGTAAATCAGCCGTCGCCGTGTTGTGAGACGAGAGATACTTTTTAAATCTCACCAGCACGCCTGCCCTCGTTCCGCGTCTTCTGCGTCGCTTGTTGCGTGGCAACGTGGTCGCGTTGCGTTGTAGGTAAGCTGGAACAGACGCCAAGAAAGGTGGAGGAGGCTTAAAATGTCCATATTTGCCAGTAGTCGGTGTGTTGATCAGCGAGTCTTGGAGACTTAGAAGAGTTGAGCGATCATAGACCAGAAGCGAGGATGCATCGTCGATGAAAAAAAGGCAGAACACGAACAACAGTAAAAAGTTCAGGAGAGGAGTTAGATAGCAAGCCGTAACAAGAGGCGCCATCTTGGATATTTTCACCTTTTCACCTCTACTATAGCCTGGTTAAAACCAGACCCTTGTCCTTCACTTCGCTTTGTACTAGGGTCTGGCATTTCTCCCATAGACAACGATTTCTCCGGTCGATTTTTGACCGGACCAATCAGAGAACAGAAGGCGGAGTTTTGTTAGTTTAGCCTGGCGAGGTCCAGGCTATCAGATAAATAGCTCAGAAACCACTCGGTGGATATTTTTTCTGCTACCAGTGTGTAATTATATGGCTCTAATTTACTGACTGTTGGCCTAGATGAAACATTTGAGATAAAATTCGATTTTTTATCATTTATTTTCGTAGCGCACCCGAGGCTGTTTGGAAAATGTCAAACCGAAACAATTTAAATCCAGCAGATTTGACCATTTCGTGAATTGATTTAGGAACTGTTAAGCTCAGGAACACTTCTGATATAACGTCAGCTAAGAAATATATTTTTTCTCAGCAAAGAAATAATAGTTTTTTACCTTGTTTTCATGAAAATTCCTTCGTGGCGGCAGCCATTTTAACTGACGACGTCAGTCGACGTCGTTCAAAACTCCGCCTTCTGTTCTCTGATTGGTCCGGTCAAAAATCGACCGGAGAAATCGTTGTCTATGGGAGAAGTCCCAGACCCTAGTACAAAGCGAAGTGAAGGACAAGGGTCTGGTTTTAACCAGGCTACCTCTACTACATTATTTGCCTACTCCTCCTTCAAGACCACCCTTACTCCATTTCTCTTTCTATCCACACCATGGTAAAACAGTTTGAACCGTGCTCCAATGCTGCAGGCCTTGCTGCCCTTCCACTTGGTCTCTTGGATGCATAAACATCTACCTTCCTTCTCAACATCATGTCAGCCAGCTCTCTACCTTTGCCTGTCATTGTCCCCACATTTCGAGTGTCCACCTAAATGGATGTGGTGTTTTACTTTCTTGACTTTCCTCTTCTCCCTCTGTCTCCTGACATGTTTCCCTCCTTGTCTTTGATTAACAGTAGCACAATTTGCTGTTTGTCAAAAGCACCGGTGGAGGTCGTTGTTAACCCGGGCCTCAACTGATCTGGTGAGGTGTTGCTTGGGTGGTCTCACATGACTGTTTTGGAAAAACATGTTTTATGGTGGATTCAGTTCCTGACAGATCCTCACCATTTGCCCAGGCTTGGGACTGGCACTATAGGTACACTGGCTTGTGCTCCTTAGCAGCCGGTTTGTGTGTTAACAAGTATAATCAACCAAAACTAACAGAACTTTCATCTGATCTAACAGCTTGTGAACTGATGGTTTAAAGCAGTAGAAAGTGACATACATACAGTTTAAAATAGCCTTGTTTAAAAAGAAAAAGATGCAGAAACAAATAATTTCAGTATACCTAAATTTAAGTTAACTGCCAAATGACTTGATGCAAAGATAAATATTTGAAGTCTTTTATGTAACAAATGTGATGATAGTATAATCATGCATGTTTTTTTTTTGGTCATCATTGAAAAATGATGATATAATTTTGTTTGAGCTACTACAATTCAGAATGTTGATTACTTTTCAAATGTTTTGCTCTCATGTGTTATTGTTGAAAACATTTTAATGCCTGTTGAATTTAGACCAATGTGATGAATATGTTTAACCTCCTAGGACCTGGCATCCACATATGTGGATTGTGGACAACCTGGCATCCAAATATGTGGACAACCTGGCATCCACATATATGGACAACCTGGCATCCAGTCCACATATGTGGACAACCTGGCATCCACATATGTGGACGACCTGGCATCCACATACAGTACTTTGTATATGGACAACCTGGCATCAGGCCCGCTGCATGGGCGGGCATTGAGGGACATTGCCCCCCCACAGAGTCAGCTGTGCCCCCCCTGACTGGACGACGGGAAGTTTTTTGTTTGTTTGTTTTTAATCTCTGAGTGTACATCTTTCTATTTTTCCTATCTCTGTTTGTCAGTCATACAATTCAACCAATCAATGAAGCCAAGGCAACATTCTAGCCAACTACAGTTCGAGGGGGGCGGGTCACTGACTTAATGCGCAAACTAGTTGTTTTCAAACAGAAACAGCCACGCTCACCGTTGTCCGTGTATCATGGATATTTGGACTTTTTTCCAAAAAAAACAAGAGGACAACGAATGACACTGGCAGTGGAATAAATGAGAGCTGACATGAAGCGGCACCATCCATTTCAGTTGGAAACGTAAGCACTGAAGTCAACTCTGGAGTAAACATTCATGCTAGGAGGGTTAGCTACAGCAGCTAGGGAGCACAAGGAGCAGAACCGAGCAGTGCTCAGCCAGTCGGAAGAAACGTGAGTGACGACGTCAACAATAACATTTGAGAAGGACTTGACTCGGAAATTTAGGAATGAATGGAAGGACAGTGTTTTAAGAAGGTTTCACACACTACACGCCGCCTGCCACTCTACTAAAGGTGGAGTAAACCCCTTTCTAGTTTCCCCCACCCCGCTTCCCTCACACATAAAATGGTGTTTCTTGCAGGCAGAAGAGTAAAACTTACCTGCCCTGGGGCTGCGTCGGTGCAGCGGGCTCCGGCGGGGGCCTGTGAATTTGTCGCGGGCGACACCGGGGGGTCATTGTATGTGGTCGCTGGTAGGGGTTCGTCCGGTTCTTCCCCTTGGTAGGATCTGGGGAGTGGGCTAGTGGCTCGTCCTGTTCGGGCAGTCCTGGGGACTCTGGGCTCGGGGTCCTTCCTGGGGTCTTGGGCTTTGATCGCTCCTTCGTCTGCCTCGGGCTTTGGGGGGACGGATCTCTGATGCTTCACAGTCGCTACTAAATGTTCTATTGGAGGAACCTTATACACTTATGCATGCTCACAACCACACACAAATGGATGCAGGGATGTATATATAGATATATGCAGATATGTAGATGGGTATATAAATGAATATAAAAGTATATGTATGTATACTACTGTATATATATATTTGTAGATATGTAGATGGGTATATATATAAATGAATATAAAAGTATATGTATGTATACTACTGTATGTATATATTTGTAGATATGGGTATGTGTATTTATAGAATTCTACTGCAAGCTCATGAATATTATTAGTCTTTATGCATGTAGGTTACATTGTTGTGTTCTGTCATGTGCTTTGCGGGATTGTGGACGGAGGTTGGGTGTGTTTGCCTTGTGCTCTTTTGGTTGATAATTGTTGATTTGTTGTCTTACTTTCTCTTTTCTTTCTTTCTCTCTTAAAAAAAAAAAAAAAAAAAATATTGGAGTGAGAGGATGGCTAAAAGGTGTGAAGGGAGGCCATCTATAAATGGAAAAAAAAAAAAAAAAGAAGAGTAAAACTTATTTGTTTTGCTCCTTGTGCTCCCCAGTTGTTGTAGTTAAACCTCTTAGCATGAATGTTGACTTCAGTCACAGTGTTCAGCCTGACACTAGTGATCACTGTATGTTTATGCTTATGTTTGACTTTTAATTGAATGAACACAGCACTACAGGTTGGGTTGTCTTGTTCTTTTTTTTTATTTTAGATTTTGTGATTTTATTGAGATTGTTTCTTCACAGCACTGTATTAGGAGTGGTCACAGAGCCGCTGTTCAACTTGAAGCAAATAAAATTTTGTTGAAAAAAATATGCCCCCTTGGAAAAAAAAGAATGCCCCCCCTTTGAATTGTTTCTGCAGCTGGGTCTGCCTGGTATCCACATATGTGGACAACCTGGCATCCACATATATGGACAACTTGGCATCCACATATATGGAAAACCTGGCATCCACATTCCACAGCCATCCTGGTGCACAGTCTTGTGACTTCCCGTATTGACTACTGCAACTCCCTTCTCTACGGCCTCCCCAACAAATCTCTCCACAAGTTACAGATGGTCCAGAACTCAGCTGCCCGTGTCATCACTCAAACCTCCTACTATAACCACATCACTCCTGTCCTGCAGCAGCTCCACTGGCTCCCGGTTAAATCACGCATCATCTTCAAAATTCTACTTCTCACGTTCAAATCTATCCACAACCTTGCCCCTCCTTATCTATCTGACCTCCTACAAATCTCCATCCCATCACGCTCTCTCAGATCCTCCTCTTCGCTACATCTCCATGTACCCTCTGCCCGCCTCTCCACCATGGGGAGCAGGGCCTTCACCTGCTCTGCCCCTCACCTCTGGAACGCTCTACCGCCAGACCTTCGAAACACCACCTCCCTTTCTCTGTTCAAGACAGCCCTGAAAACACATCTCTTTAGACTAGCTTATCATTAACTTTACTAAATGTATTTTTATTATTTTGCTTTTTATAATCTTTATGTATTTTATATTTCAATTTGTCGCTGATAATGTTAGAACTGCATTTGTTTGGTAAGCGTCCTTGGGTGTCCTGAAAGGCACTTTTAAATAAAATGATGATTATTATTATTATTATTATTATATGTGGACAACCTGGCATCCAAATATGTGGACAATCTGGAATCCACATATATGGACAACCTGGCATCCACATATGTGGACAACCTGGCATCCACATATGTGGAAAACCTGGCATCCACATATATGGACAACCTGGCATCCACATATGTGGACAACCTGGCATCCACATATGTGGACAACCTGGCATCCACATATCTGTGGACAACCTGGCATCCACATATGTGGACAACCTGGCATCCACATATGTGGACAACCTGGCATCCACATATGTGGACAACCTGGCATCCACATATGTGGACAACCTGGCATCCACATATGTGGACAACCTGGCATCCACATATGTGGACAACCTGGCATCCACATATGTGGACAACCTGGCATCCACATATGTGGACAACCTGGCATCCACATATGTGGACAACCTGGCATCCACATATGTGGACAACCTGGCATCCACATATGTGGACAACCTGGCATCCACATATGTGGACAACCTGGCATCCACATATGTGGACAACCTGGCATCCACATATCTGTGGACAACCTGGCATCCACATATGTGGACAACCTGGCATCCACATATGTGGACAACCTGGCATCCACATATGTGGACAACCTGGCATCCAAATATGTGGACAACCTGGCATCCACATATGTAGACAACCTGGCATCCACATATGTGGGCAATCTGGCGTCCACATATGTGGACAACCTGGCATCCAAATATGTGGACAACCTGGCGTCCACATATATGGACAACCTGGCATCCACATACAGTATGCAAGAGTTCGGTTCGTAGGAGGCTAAGCCAAGGCTGGTTTTGAACATCTGTGTACTTTACTGTACTTTATTTGGTGCTTTATTTTGTACCCTTATTGCATGCTTTAGTATTTCTTGTTTGTTTGTTCATTGTTTTTTTTTTAGCAAGTCAAATCAGTTCTCATCCGGAGCATTTCATTGTACTGTTGACCTTGTGTTAACCTTGCATATGACAAATAAACTCAACTTGAACTGTTGTAATGATTATTTCTTATAGTTTGGGAAACACCATCACCAAAATCATGCAGCCATCATCACCAATTGATCACATGTAAACAGAAAAACACTGAAACGAAAAGACACAAGTCCATAATACAACCCAAAGATTGGCGAGTCCTCTTCCCGGAGCTTACCCGCAGTGGTACCTGCTGCCAGGGTGGCAGCCACTGGCGACTGGCGCTTACTCACTTTGGACATAAATTTGAACAGAATGCCATCTCGTGCCATGGCAAAGAGAATACGTGGCAGAGGGAACATGGAGCCCAACAGACTATGGAGAAGAGGTTCATGGTTAGGCTGAGCGCATGAAGAAAACATGACACCTGCACAACTGTGAATGAATGGGGACAAAAGCTACACACAGATAATACCATTTAGGGCTCAAACGCCTCTTCATTCAGAAAAAAAAAAGTCTGATTCATCTCCTTTGACGGCTCCTTTCACAGTTCATTGGTGAATAAACATTAGTTGATTTACCACACACCTGTCCCCGGCTCTCACCTGCAACTACACCGGAGCTCATAGTAGCAATAATTGGTGTCTTCGTCTTAGGATTGATTCGGGCTAAGGCTTTGAAAAGCACCCCATCCTCTGCCATAGCATAGATTACACGAGGCATGGGGAAAATGGAGCCCAGCAGACTGCATGAGACAGCAGAGACATGCAAGACCAACACATTAGTTAGAGCCCCAAACACACAACAGACAGTGGCATCATCAAAGCTTCAGAGAGTGATGAAAGTAATGAAAAGCATCTTTCTTTCCTGTCAGTAAAGTCATCCCCATCGTTCTTTAGCTGTTTGGATGTCTGGTGCCTGAATTGTGTAAATAATTAATTCAATAAAAAAAAAAAAAATCTGTGTTAAAGCAGTTTTAAAAGTGGTGATCTTGTTTATCCAGAGATCCAGACCACACAGCAGCATGGTAAAGTCCAACTTCAAGCTCTGACACATTTCATTGATCTGCTTTGACAACAGTTTTTATCAATGCAGATAATAAGATGAGCGAAGGAATGACATCGAATGATTCGTGAAAAGCAATAAAGTAGGTATTCTGTGAAGAGATAATGAATACGCATTATCTTTTTGCTGTACATAGTTCTTCAAACAACGTTAGTTTGTACAAACAGTTCATGACTGGATGCATGTGCTAACTGTTCATCAACGCAGACCAAGACCAAAGTGTCCTGATGCTGCTCAGTAATGCAGGTAGATCAATCTAACAAGGTTAACTCTGGTCCTCTGGATGAATTCTTCTTGTTGAAACATTGCATCGTTTGTTTCTTCGGCTAAAGAGATATCTGTGCTTACAAAAGAAAAGTATTCTAAAAAAGTATTACAAATGTGTAAATTAGGGTGGTGTGAAGGTTTATAAAACATTTGTAAGAACCTCAGTTTTGAGATTGGAGTTGTGTTAAAAAGGCAACAACCCACTTTGGTCTCAGCCCACTGAGCTTTTAGCTTGTTCACCTGCTCAAAGTGACACCTAGCGCCCTGTCAGCCATCAGTGCAAGAGTTTACAGCTAAAAACATCTTGTCTTCACAAACTGTGACATTTATTTTTATAGTCATAACTTGAAAATCATGTCATGAACAACCAATCCCACCAGATCCCACACAACCTGTCAGAGCTCAGACGATGTTTCACACATTGTGCTCAGATACTACCACACCAAACTTTAGCTCAGTGTTGAATGGCTTGTAGCCATTAATCTAACTTCTATACTTAAAGAGTTTTGGTGGCCATCTTGTACTTGAATGTTTCCCAGGGGTTCACCATCAAGAGTCATCCTACTCCATCTCACTCTGTCCTCTGCATCCTATGTCCTCAATCTGTCCTCTGCATCCTCTGTTCTCACTCTCTGTCCTCTGCATCCTCTGTCTTCACTCTGTCCTCAGTGTTCTCTGTCCTCCCTCCATCCTCACTCTGTCCTCTGCATCCTATGTCCTCAATCTGTCCTCTGCATCCTCTGTCTTCACTCTGTCCTCAGTGTTCTCTGTCCTCCCTCCATCCTCACTCTGTCCTCTGTGTCTTCTGTCCTCACTCTGTCCTCACTCTGTCCTCTGTCCTCACTCTGTCCTCACTCTGTCCTCACTCTGTCCTCTGTCCTCACTCTGTCCTCAGTATCCTCTGTCCTCACTCTGTCCTCTTCATCCTCTGTCCTCACTCTGACCTCACTCTGTCCTCACTCTGACCTCTGTGTCTTCTGTCCTCTTCATCCTCT
>JBBPBX010000412.1:8336-34542 GCA_038048925.1 Garcialebias charrua | reverse complement strand
CTCTGTCCTCACTCTGTCTCACTCTGTCCTCTGTGTCTTCTGTCCTCTTCATCCTCTGTCCTCACTCTGTCCTCTGTGTCTTCTGTCCTCTTCATCCTCTGTCCTTACTCTGTCCTCAGTATCCTCTGTCCTCACTCTGTCCTCTGTGTCTTCTGTCCTCTTCATCCTCTGTCCTCACTCTGTCCTCAGTATCCTCTGTCCTCACTCTGTCCTCTGTGTCTTCTGTCCTCACTCTGTCCTCACTCCAACTACCTCCATGTCCTCTCTAACTGCATCTATATATCTCCTCTTTGTCTTTTTTCTGGCAGCTGCATTTCTAACATCCTTCTACCAATATACCCACTGTCCCTCCTCTGGACATGTCCAAACCACTGTCCCTCCTCTGGACATGTCCAAACCATCTCAGTCTGGCCTCCCTAACTTTATCTCCCAGTTGTTCAACATGTGCTGTACCTCTGATGATCTCATTCCTGATCTTATCCATCCTTGTCACTCCTAAGGAGAACCTCAACATCTTCATTTCTGCTACTTCCAGTTCTTCCTCCTGTCTTTTTGTCCATGTCTCTGTCTCTCATCTAAATATCATCTGATCTATTTCTGAGAATCTCGGTGGTGGTGGGGGTGGGGGGGCATCATATTTTGTTTTGTTGAACTTCTGTCCAGTTGATCATATTTGGTTACAACTACTTGCAATTTTTTTCCAAACTGAGGCCCTTCAAAAAGCTATCTACAACAAGTAAGATATTTAGAAGCTTTTCACAGAAGCCCACTTCAAAAGATCTGAACAGACCGTTCAAGAAAAACCCAAAGGCATCTCATACTGACAGGGAAGAAAGGCCTAATTACAGTACAACCCAACAATATATTTTTGAAGCAACTTGTTCAATCAGTTTGAAAAGCATCATGCTGAGGTTCAGCAATAATTAATCAAAGCACCCACCTCATGCATCAAATCAATCCAGTTAAAGTGATATTGACCAAAACCCATCCACCATTATCACACATTCAAAGCAGAAATGAAAGTCAATATTTAATCTATCTGAATTATTTGAATTTCTAAAGTTAACATGAATAAATTCTCCTGTTGTAAACTTATAAAAACATGTGCAGTGTTACCTGGTGGAAAGGGCACACAGCGACCCCACAGCTACAACATACTTGGCAGGGCCCCACCCCACATACTCAAAGGCCATGGGCAGGGGACTCTTCTCATCCAGCAGGTAATAAGGCATCATCAGGGTGAGAGCAGCCGACACACCGAAGTAGGCGAGGAAACACACGGTGAGCGACGACACGATGCCGATGGGAATGGCCTTCTGGGGGTTCTTCACTTCCTCACCTGTTGAACGCAAACATGTTTTTTTTTTTATCTGTCCTTACAACATAATACCATCCCAGATGCTTGGAAAACAGCTTTTGTTCTATCAGTACTGAAAAGAGGAGACCTCACTATACTGAACAACCACCGACTGATTTCCAAATTCTGTATTTTAGTTAAGGTTTTAGAAAAACTGGCAAATACTCAAGTCAAGAAGTATTTGGATTATTTTAACATTTTATCTTCCCACTAATATGGTTTCAGAAAACAACACAGTACTGTACAATGACTGCTTCACTAAAGCTTTTTATGATGTTGTTGAAGCTTTGGACTCTTAACGATTACCATGCTGCAATTTACTTATACCTGTCCACATCAGTTGATACTGTAGAAGATCATGACATCTTATGCCATAAGCTCTCAGATATTGGGTTCTCAGATCACACTGTTGGTTGGTTTTCTAATTATCTCAGGTTGGAGGTAATTTGTTTGACACAAAGGTAGTTCATCTAGCTACTTAAAGGGGACCACATATTCAAAATTCACTTTTTAATGTTTTTTTTACTCAACTTTGGGTATTTACTTCATAAAAAAACAGTCCTAAGGCCAAAAAAATGCACCCAGTGGTTTATTTACTCTAAGTATATTTATTTCACTGTGATAAGATAGGTTTCGTTTTGAAATCATCGCGCTTGTGACGTCACAAGCGCCAGGACAACCCACCTCGAACCTGAGTCCAGCCCCTCACCTAGCAACCCCTGGTGCGGCTCCACCCACTTCAGTATAAAAAGACGTGACGGTTGTTTTTCCTGATTTCATGGCTAAAAATGTCACAGAGTCTAGCCAGCTAACTCTCTGACCCTCCTGGCCCAGATAATGGAGCGCGCACTAAGCAGATTTAAAATTGATAGTTTTCAGATGGGAGGCTTGAATGAACAGCGATATGCAGCATGTTGCTGTGTGTGTGTGTGTGTTGGTTTATGTGTCATTAGCAGGACAGACTACGTACGGCTAAACCTCATTGACAAACCCGTGTGTGTGTGTGTATGTGTGTGTGTGTGTGTGCCGGGCCCGAAGCGCGGCTGAGCGAGGGGGACACAGATAACAAGACAGCCCCGCTGTGAGTGTGTGTGTGTGTGTGTGTGTGTGTGTATGTGTGTGTGTGTGTGTCCGCGACCGCGAGTGACATCCGATCAGCTCGCGCGCACAGGGAGAGGGAGGGAGACGTCAGGGAGGGAGTTGGACATTTATTACAGAGGAAAAATTAAAAATGACACGACAACTTGTACACGTCTGATCTGTCCCACAATAAATACGTCGCGGTCCAGTTACAGCTCAGCGTCACTTCAGACATCCTCGTCTGCCTTTGGAGGGCGGAGTTAATGTAAGCAGATCTTTGAAGGGCATGCCACAAGATCTCATTATCATAAACCGGTCATTCAAAACGAAAGTTAAAAATGGCAGAATTAAAAAGGGTATAATTGATTATCTAAGAATTATTTTGTGTATTAAATTGAATGAACACTGTCTGGTAACCCCAAAGACATACCATAAAAATTTTAAAAACCTATCTGTGGTCCCCTTTAACGGTCACTAATGGTGTGTCACAAGGCTCTGTTTTAGGACCCACTCTTTTAACTATTTATATAAATAACGTAGGTCAAAACATTCCTGACGCATCCATGCATCTCTATGCTGACGATTCAATTGTTTATTGCCAAGCTAACACAGTTGCCAAGGTTTTCCAGCTTCGACAGTCTGCATTTGACATCCTTCAGTCAGACTTGTTCCAACTCAAACTGGTGCTAAATGCTAATAAACCAAGGAGAAACAGACTAAAGAAAAAACTGCAGGTCCTGACGGTATAGGGGGGTCGTACTCTTAAAAACTGTTCCCTGCAGCTAGCAGATATTTTCTTTCTTTTTAACGTCTCTCTAAACCTTTAGGGACTCACGACTCTGGAAAGACTCTGTTACTGTTCCCATCTATCTTATACACAAACGATTGTTGCAGCCATATCCAGCCATAAAGTTTGCTGATGACTGTCATCCTGTCCCTTCTCAGCAGTGATGACCAGACCCCAGGCCTGTGATCGGGGTCTTCACTGAATGGTGTGTCTTACTTTTTAAAATTATATGTTTCTAAGACAAAGGAGATGGGCATTCATTTTGGAAAAAACTCTTCAGTTGCCGCTATTCTGGTCATTAACGGTGAGGCTGTTGAAGTGGCGCAACAGTATAAATATTTGAGAACTGTTCTTGATGACAAATGGACATTTGACTCCATGTGAACTCACTTAGTAAAAAGGCCCACCAGAGAATGTATTTTTATCGGAAGCTCTGTGGTTTAAATGTTGATTCTACTTTCATGAGAATGTTCTATTGAGTCTCTTCTAACTTTTACCTTAATCTGATGGTTTGGACTTCTGATGTGCAAAAACAGGAAGAAAAAAAAACTCAGGGATTGTGAGGATGTGCAGCAAAACTGCTGGCATTGCCCTACAGAACCTCACTGACCCACACAAGGTGAGGTCAGTGAACAAGGCCAGGCTGAATCTGGCAGATCCTTATCATCCACTCCATGGTGAATTCAGGTTGCTTCCATCTGGACGCAGGTATCAGCTGCCCAGATGTAGAACAAACAGACTGAAAAACTCATTCATCCCTGTGACAAGGGACCAGTCTTCTCAATGAAAAGTGAGGACTTCATGTATTATTTTAATGTCTCATTGTCTTGTCTAGTATGGATATTTTGTGTGACTACTGACTGTGAAACAACTTGTCCCTTGGAGATAATAAAAATTCTTGAACTTGAACTTGGTGATGTTTTCAAACAGAAAGTTGGTGCCAGCAGTTCATCCTCCTATCTCATCCACACATGATGTTCTAATTGGGTTTGTGAATTCTTACAAATACTTGGGAATTTTGGTTGACAAACATCTCTCTTTTAAGCCACATGTTGAAAACTTGATAAAGAAACTGAAATTAAAACTGGGTTTCTTTTTCAGAAATAGATCTTGCTTAACTCGGAATGCCAGAAAACACATTGTAGCTGCTACTTTACTACCGGTCATTGACTATGGTGACATTATTTACATGAACACCCTGCCAGCTCCTTGCAGATGTTGGATGCTGTCTACCATAGGGCACTAAAGGGGGCAGAGATGGTGTAGAGGCAGGGCAGCCGGCTCAGGACCGAAGGTCCGGGGTTCGATCCCCGGTCACTGCATACCTCGTTGTGTCCCTGGGCAAGACATGTAACCCTGAGTTGCTCCCGGTAGGACTGGATGGCACCTTGCATGGCAGTCTTCCACTACCGTTGTATGAATGTGTGTATGAATGGGCGGATGGCTGGTACTGTGAAGCACTTTGGGGCCCCTCATAGGGGGATGGAAAGCGCTATTTAAGTAAGCTCCATTTACCATTTACTAAGGCTCCAAACTAGTTGTAACTACCATACCCATCACTGCACTCTGTAACTCCTTGGTCAGTTGGTCATCATTATACATGTAGGCTCTCACACTGGTTCATTTTCATCTATAAATCCCTCCTTGATCTGCTATCTTCTTATATCTCCTCCTACATGTCACGCCATCAGTGCAGTTATAACATGCACTCTCAGGCTTTCATTACCTGCAGCGTTCCCTCAATGCAGACAGAACTTGGCAAAAGGGCCTTTTCTTACTCTGCTCCTGGAACCTGGAACACCTTGCAATAAGATCTGAAGTTGTCCACTTTGATTTAGTTAAAGAATTTTAAACAATTGATAAGGGCAATAGAAAAATCTAAGCAAATATGTTCTTGTTTTTATTATTGTATCTTATTTTACATGACACCTTGATTTTATTGTCTTTATAACTACTTTTATTTGATTTTAATTGCTTTTTGTTGAATTATTGTTTATACTTTATATGTTGTCTGTCTAAAACAGGTCTATCTTAAAAATGAGTCTTCACTGAGACTAACCTGTATAAATAAAGGTTGAATTAATGTTTATATGTAATTATTATATGACATAAGAACACAGACAAGCCACGCTAGGCACAGTCCACCACACCAACAACTCACCTGTTGTTGCAATGCAATCAAATCCCACAAACGCATAGAAGCAGGTGGCAGCTCCAGCTAAGGTTCCACTAAAGCCGTAGGGCATGAAACCCCCAACGCCATAATCACTGCTTACATTGGCCATCGCTGACAAGTTCCTGAAACATGATTTATTTGTAACATTGATTGATGCTAGTATTGATCGGTGCGTGAAAGAACAGCTGTGCAGACTGTAATCATCTTGTGATTAGATTACCTTGTGACTATGGTGATGTTGATAAGGGATCCTTCACTTATCTTCCAGTTGTGTGTGTCTCCTTTGACAAATCCAGAGATAATAACGAACAAGAGGACCAGCACATTGATGGCAGTGAAGACCTTGTTGACCCAGGCCGATTCCTTCACTCCAAACGACAAGAGTCCTGGAGCAGCACAAGCACAGCAGATCTCAGCATAGAACACACGTTCAAGTTCAAGGTTCTTTATTGTCATTCACATCACATGTGGTACATGAGGTGGAATAACATTGTGTATTCAGGGTTCCAGTTACTCCAAAAATATATAAAAAAATATTAAGTATAAATGAAACAGTATGGTATATACCAATCTAAGATATACACTCACTAAACGGTATGCTAAACGATCTAAGATATACGCTAAACACTGATACAGGTAATGTTAGTAACAGACAACATAAACCATGTAACACGGACCATTCTTCTAGTTTACTTTGGTCAGTTTGTATCCTTTCATTGTGAAACCAAGTTTTAACAGGGCTGGTCTGGGACACCAACATGGTTCAGAACCACATTAGTTCTGGTCCAGTAGATCTAAACAGAGAAGTACTGAATAAATGTTGCTACAGAATTTATCCCCTAAATCTTTTAATGAGGGCTGCTGAAGTTCTTCAATGTCTTGTCTGAATAAGGCCTAAAAACTCCTCATTAGTAATCAGGTTTGATTGCAGCTGAAAGTTTCCCTTTGCCAACTTTGAATAAGACTTGTTGGACCAAACTTACTGGGATGAGCAAAACTCAGAACAATGGGAGTCTAAAGAACCTAGAACAGTGCATTTACAAAAGCTGGGAAACGTCTTTTGTAACCATTTCTAAACAAATTCAGATTCCAAAATCATCAGATGAACTGCTGTACTGAGGCATGAGCTCTTCAGGTGTGTGAGCACTTCTCCAAGGTCTGGAACATTCAGGATGTTCAGGCAGAACCTGAGAACCACAGAGGCTCAACCTGTCATGAACTGGAAACAGGTGTCCACTAGTGTCTCTGTCCACAGTGAAGCTGAAAACAGGTGTCCACCAGTGTGTCTGGGTACAGTGAAGCTGAAAACAGGCGTCCACCAGTGTGTCTGGGTACAGTGAAGCTGAAAACAGGCGTCCACCAGTGTGTCTGTCTACAGTGAAGCTGAAAACAGGCGTCCACCAGTGTGTCTGTCTACAGTGAAGCTGAAAACAGGCGTCCACCAGTGTGTCTGTGTACACTGAAGCTGAAAACAGGTGTCCACCAGTGTGTCTGTCTACAGTGAAGCTGAAAACAGGCGTCCACCAGTGTGTCTGTCTACACTGAAGCTGAAAACAGGTGTCCACCAGTGTGTCTGTCTACAGTGAAGCTGAAAACAGGCGTCCACCAGTGTGTCTGTCTACAGTGAAGCTGAAAACAGGTGTCCACCAGTGTGTCTGTCTACAGTGAAGCTGAAAACAGGCGTCCACCAGTGTGTCTGTCTACAGTGAAGCTGAAAACAGGCGTCCACCAGTGTGTCTGTCTACAGTGAAGCTGAAAACAGGCGTCCACCAGTGTGTCTGGCTACAGTGAAGCTGAAAACAGGCGTCCACCAGTGTGTCTGGCTACAGTGAAGCTGAAAACAGGCGTCCACCAGTGTGTCTGTCTACAGTGAAGCTGAAAACAGGCGTCCACCAGTGTGTCTGGGTACAGTGAAGCTGAAAACAGGCGTCCACCAGTGTGTCTGGGTACAGTGAAGCTGAAAACAGGCGTCCACCAGTGTGTCTGGGTACAGTGAAGCTGAAAACAGGTGTCCACCAGTGTGTCTGTCTACAGTGAAGTTGAAAACAGGTGTCCACCAGTGTGTCTGTCTACAGTGAAGTTGAAAACAGGTGTCCACCAGTGTGTCTGTCTACAGTGAAGCTGAAAACAGGTGTCCACCAGCGTCTATGGCCATCATGAAACTTAAAAATAGTGTCCACCAGTGTTTAGGTCCACAGTGAAGCTGAACACTAGTGTCCACGAGTGTCTCTGTCCACAGTGAAGCTGAACACTAGTGTCCACCAGTGTCTCTGTCCACAGTGAAGACAGTTTTATAAGACTGTTGACAGAGATGTTGCCAGCCAAGAAACAAACTCCTGCTCCAAAATAAACCCTTCAAGCTCACCTGAAGCTTGCAGTTGCTCACATGGACAAGCCAAACTACTTTTGGAGTAACATTTGATGGTCAGATAAAATGTTGTCTCATTTGTTTAACTGGGCTCTCTTCATCTACTTTTAGGACTTGTATGAAAATCTGATGATGTTTTAGGTCATATGTAAGCAGAAATATATAAAATTATTAAGAGTTCACAAACTTTCAATCACCACTGTAAGTCTGTTTGAAGAAGTCATGACGAGGTTTTCAAACCTGAGAACACAGAACCTCAATGCTACCAAGCCTCATGCTGGTAGAATTGTGTGCCTTGCTTAAAGTGGATGGAATGATGAAGATTTACTGACAAATACTTAAACTTCACCTCATATCAACAGTAGGCACAGTTGGATTCTCAACAAGACAATGATCCTGAACACATAGAAACCGGTAAATGGTAAATGGACTACTTATATACCATACCATTTTATTTATAAAGCACTTTAAACAGTGACAGGGCCAACCAAAGTGCTATACAAACAGAAACACAGGCAAAGCACACAGCAAATATAACACAATGTAAACACAAAATATAGAAACAAAATAATAGCAGATAATAGACAATGACTAACACAGTGTGATGCACACAGGTTCAACACAAATCATACAGTGTTGAAAGCCATGGAATAGTAGTGGGTTTTTAAGTGGGATTTAAAAACTGTGAGGGAGGGGGCCTGCTTGACAAGTAGAGGTAACTCATCTAAAAAAGCTACATCTGGTCCTCTGGACATTCAAAAAACAAAACAAAACAAAGCAAAAAAACTGTAGAAATGTTTCGTCTTTCGTCCGAAAGACTTCCTCAGTCTGAGATTCAGTATTCAGTCTGTATTCAGCTCAGTCTTATAAATAGCTTTGTTTTGTTTTTGAATGTCCAGAGGACCAGACTAAAGCCCCCAGCATAGCTCTGCGTTGGGCCGAACGCTGCTCCACGCCGTGCGAACGCCGCGGCACAAGCCTTTGAACGCGGGCGTGAACACGCTAAGCTCAAATTTTACAACTGTCTCACAATAAACTGCCCGGTACCCGACTGTTTTGTATGAGACACAAATGTATTAAATTCCCCCTTTTCATCTCTGATCTGGACTTTTATTTTATTTTTTTTGCCAAAAGTCAAGTGATCACTTCCTCCTTGATGAGAAATGAATGAATTTGTCACGAGCGAACTAAACTCATGTTCAACAAGGCTGCGGGAGGCTCTAAATATTTCCTGGTGTTCTGGTGTGCTGAACCAGCGCTCCCTTCATCCATCCATCCATTTTCTTCAGCTTATCCGGGGTCGGGTCGCGGGGGTAGCAGCCTAAGTAGGGAGGCCCAGACTTCCCTCTCCCCAGCCACTTGGAGCAGCTCCTCTGGGGGAATCCCAAGGCGTTCCCAGGCCAGCCGAGAAACATAGTCCCTCCAGCGTGTCCTGGGTCTTCCTCTGGGTCTCCTCCCGGTGGGACATGCCCGGAACACCTCACCAGGGAGGCGTCCAGGAGGCATCCTAACCAGATGCCCGAGCCACCTCAACTGGCTCCTCTCGATGTGGAGAAGCAGCGGCTCTACTCCGAGTCCCTCCCGGATGACTGAGCTTCTCACCCTATCTCTAAGGGAGAGTCCAGACACCCTGCGGAGAAAACTCATTTCAGCCGCTTGTATCCGAGATCTCGTTCTTTCGGTCATAACCCAAAGCTCATGACCATAGATGAGGGTAGGAACATAGATCGATCGGTAAATTGAGAGCTTTGCCTTTTGACTCAGCTCTCTCTTCACCACGACAGACCGGTACAGCGCCCGCTTCACTGCGGATGCTGCACCTATCCGCCTATCGATCTCACGCTCCAGTTTTCCCTCATTCGTGAACAAGACCCCGAGATACTTAAACTCCTCCACTTGGGGCAGGACCTCCTCCCCGACCCGGAGAAGGCATGCTACCCTTTTCCGGCTCAAGACCATGGCCTCGGATTTGGAGGAACTGATCCTCATCCCGGCCGCATCACATTCAGCTGCAAACCGCTCCAGCGAAAGCTGTAGATCACGAACTGATGAAGCCAATAGGACCACATCATCTGCAAAAAACAGAGAAGAGATTCTAAGGCCACCAAAACGGATCCTCTCAACACCTTGGCTGCGCCTAGAAATTCTGTCCATAAAAGTTATGAACAGAATCGGTGACAAAGGGCAACCTTGGCGGAGTCCAACTCTCACAGGAAACGAGCCCGACTTACTGCCAGCGATGCGGACCAAGCTCTGACACCGGTCGTACAGGGACCTAACAGCCCATATCAAAGGGCCTGGTACCCCATACTCCCGGAGTACCCCCCACAGAACCCCCCGAGGGACGCGGTCGAATGCCTTTTCCAAGTCCACAAAGCACATGTAAACTGGTTGGGCAAACTCCCACGCACCCTCCAGGACCCTGTTGAGGGTGTAGAGCTGGTCCAGTGTTCCACGACCAGGACGAAAACCACACTGCTCCTCCTGAATCCGAGGTTCGACTATCCGACGGACCCTCCTCTCCAGAACCCCTGAATAGACCTTACCAGGGAGGCTTAAGAGTGTGATCCCCCTATAGTTGGAACACACCCTACGGTCCCCCTTTTTGAATAGCGCTCCCTGTTTTATTTTATTTTTTAGAACTTTTTATTAACATATAAACACAGAAAACCGTTGCGCAGCCGTTCCCCACCAGAGCTGTCAATCAATTCAGTAGGCGTGTCAGCAAATGACCAATCAGCAACCTCAATTTGTCCCGTAGGTAAACGCTCCGCCCTGCTGCTGCTCAAATGACATCAAGAATTTGGAGCGAAAACGCTGGAGCTTCACGCTGAGCTATGCTGTGAACTGCCTGCGCGCAGCACGCGCGCAGCACGCGCGCAGCATGCACGCACGCGCCGAGTGGCGTTCGGCTCAACGCAGAGCTATACTGCGGGCTTTGGCTTTTTTAGATGTTTCTACCTGGATTATTGAGCATGCATCAGGGTAGAGGTAACTCATTTCATAGTTTTGGGTCTGCAACAGAGAAGGCCCTGTCACCTCTGCGCTTAAGACAAGTTCCTGGAACTGTGAGAAGCAACTGGTCCACTGACCGCAGAGAACGCAGTGGGACATATGGCTGCTGCAGATCAGTGAGATGGGAGGGTGCAGATTTGTTCAGTGATTTAGAGGCATACAGGAGTATTTTATAACTGTATTTGAAGGTGAACCGGTAGCCAGTGCAGGGAGGCCAAAACTGATGTAATGTGCTCTCTTTTGCCTGTACTGGTTAAAAATCGGACTGCCACATTCTGGACCAATTGTAGTCAAACAATGGAAGTCTGACCGATGCCAAACAAGAGCGAGTTGCAGTAATCAAACCTGGATGTTATGAATGCATGAATCACTGTCTCCAAGATATTTTTGGACAATAGGCTTCAGCTTAGACAGACGACTCAGCTGAAAAAAAAAAAACAGGATTTAACAATCATGTTTACATGACTGTTCAGTTTCAAGGAAGGGCCCATTATCACTCCCAGATTAGTGACTCTGTTTCTCTAATGGGGCCAGAGCAGAAAGGTCAATGCAGTGGTTGATGAGTCGTCGGGAGGAAACAACATGACTTCAGACTTCGGCCCTGTTTACACGGACACGATGGGGGGAAACGTAGGTTCCCTTATCAGTCAGTCACTCGGTGCAACATAATTGCTATGGGAAATTGCGCCCCGCGCGATTACCTGAAGGAATACACTCACGCCTTTACGGCCGGGGCGTCAGCGTCACGCCAGAGACCCCACCCTCTGGGTATTTAAGGCGCTGACGCCCATCCCACTTCCTCTTATTTCCCTTCCTGAACACTCTTCACGGAACTTCTCTGTACTTCATCACTCGACCAGAGGTGAGCTCGCTCCCTACACAGAGCGTACAGAGAATTTTTTCCTGCGTTCTGCCGGGCTGGCGAAAGCTGGTCCGGCACATTTTTCCTTCACCCCGAAGTTTTCTTCTCCTCTCTCCACAGACTTCTTTGCTCGACGGCGCTAACTGCGCCACACCGCTACCCTGCTAACGAGTAGCAGGCTAGCTGGCGAAAGCGACGAGAGGAGGGAGACGTCTCCGGACAACGTTAGCACTGCTAACGAGCTCAACTCTTCTCAGCCATGGCTCTTGAGAAGGTAAAGCGAAAACCCAAAACTCTAAGAAGACCAGCAGGCCAGCGAGCCCTAGCTCCCGTGCCTTTTCTCTTCTGCTTTTCTGATGCTCGGTTAGCGAACGCTAACTGCATGGCACGCTACCTGCTAAGCTAACGTAGCTGACAGGCCAGCAGCCGCGAGCAACTCAGCGAGAGGGCGTCTTCGGACGAGGAACTCCAGCAGGCAGTGAGCTCCGTCTCCCGAACCTGCTTCAGCGGATCTGGCTACCCCCTTTCAGCAGCGGACACCCACGAGGCTTGTCCGGTCTGCTCAGGGATGCTACACGCGAAGACACTCAACGCTTTTCTCGCGGATGACCCCGGAGAAAGGAGAGTGGAAGTCGAGTAACCTCGCTGCTATCTGGCTAGCTTACACGGTTAGCATGGCTAACCAGGAGCACCCTTGACAACACGGGGCAGATGATCAGCAATGCTAACACGCAACGAAGGACTCCATCGTGAGGTATGTGAAAATGCTTGGTCTAGCTTGCTAGCTAACCTTCTCATATTTTGCCTGAATCGACGGTAGAATTCATCACATAACTAAGTGTTTTTTACTGATGCTATGCTGCTCGATGGCCCGTCTTAGCACCGCTAGCGGGCTCACGAGTACCTCCACGTTTAGCCCCGGCTAACAAGAAGGCTCTCTGTCCAGTACAGTCCAGGAGGAGGATTTTCAGCTTACCTGTTCAGCTACGCTACCTGGTAGTTTTCCTATGCCCACGACGAAACATTGATGATGCTGAGAGCTTATCCACCCCTGAGGCTATGGATGACTCTCTGACGTTAACCATGTCAGGGCCCAAGGGACCCTGGTGGAGTGGACAAGGACGAGTGGCCTCGGTGCTGCAGGCCCACCAGGCAGAAAAGCTGCAGGAGCAACAAGGGGCCACCAACAAAAGGAAAAGAAAAGCCACATCTCTGTGTGTAAGTCACGGGTCACCTGACCCTGAGATGCCCCTGCACCATTACAGGTGCTCTCACTCACAGAGGGAGAGAAAATGCCTAACTTTTACCACTAGTACCTGTGTTAGAGGAGCACAGACTAGCTGGTTCGGAACGTTTAAACACACAAGAACACTCAGACCCTTGTGTAATAAAGAGAAATTGCCATCCACACATGACAATAAAGTCTCAGACTACTGAACGCCTCCTGGTCCCAAAATGGGAACAGGGCCTCAGGCTTACCCGCCCACGCGGTACGGGAACCTGACCTTTTGAGCCCAGACTTCACTTGTAAAACGCTACAAGGAGCTGGTGACATGTGTGTGCGCACTAAACATAACTCATCTACTGTATGTGTAATAAAAACAAACACTGTTTCATGCATATACAAGAATAAAAGTACCAAAGCACAGACTGCCCTGGTTCTTGACTCGAGCCCCACTTTTGTGAAACACAAACTACTAGGTCAAACTATGAACCGCAGTAGGACACACGAGTTCTGCCTGAGACAATCAGATCTCGCAATGTCTTCTGTTGGGCAGACCAGCCTGCTCCAGAGCATGCGATAGGGGTCAAAGGCCACTCCTCTTGCACTCAAACATGACAAGCAACAGTTGGACATGCTTTCCAGGCTCATGGCACACACGCAGGCCTGGAGGGTGTGTCTGCCAAACAAATGGGTTATGACGACGGTACGTAGTGGGCTCAAGCTGCAGTTCATCAAAGGACCGCCCCCTTCGCAGGGGTGCTGCGATCGAACAATAACCCAGCACGCGTGCACATGCTGAGGGATGAAGTGTCAACGATGCTACAGAAAGGAGTATTAAGTATTTTCCCAAAACACAAACTACGCTCCAGTCATTGCAACGAGTACTTCCTGGTGCTCAAAAGGGATCAATCCCTGAGGCCGATCCTGGATTTCAGGACTCTGGACAAGAGAATAAGAACTTTCAAGTTCAAGAAGCTTACACTGTGGCAGGTCCTCCAGTCCGTGAGACCTGAAGACTACGCATGTACAGTGGATTCGAAAGACGCATATTTCTATGTGGGCGTGCGGAGGAGGCACAGAATATTCCTCCGGTTTGCCTCCGAGGGGAAGGCTTATGAATTCAAAGCCTTACTTTTCGGTTTGAAGACTGCTCCTCGTACATTTACTAAATGTCTGGACGCAGCCCTGACCTCTCTTAGGAATAAAGGAGTCAGGTTTATGAACCACCTGGATGACCTCCTGATTCTGGCCGGAAGCAGAATACAGGCCCAGTTACACTCCTGCAGGGTGATCTCTCACCTGGAGTCTCTCGGTTTTGTCACAAACCTACAAAAGAGTGACCTGACCCCATCACGGATTACCGTATTTCTGGGAGTGCAGGTCGACACCATCCGGTACAGAGCATGGCTCTCAGAGGAACGTGTTTCCTCGATTCGCCGTTGCCTGGCAAAGTTTAAACTGAATCAGCGGGTCCCCCTGAAAACGTGCCAACGCCTCTTAGGCCTCTTGGCGGCAGCCATACCCTGTGTGCCACAAGCATTGCTGAAGATGCGGGCCCTGCAAATACGGCTAAACCAACAAACACGACCTGCCCCGTTTGGGCAAGCAGGAAAGTTTAGGATCGATTCAGAGTGCCTGAGGGCCCTGGAACCTTGGAGAAACCTGTCTGTATTCACGGAAGGGGTCCCATTAGGTAAGGTGTCATTCCGTGTGGTCATCACGACGGATGCCTCGAAAACAGGATGGGGGGCAGTCTGCAGAAATCAGAATGCCCGAGGCCTCTGGAATGAGCAGGAAGCAAGATTGTACATCAACTTCCTGGAATTGTTGGCCGTATTCCTGTCAGTAAAATACTTCTTTGGTAAAGGTCTGATTGCGGGACAGCACGTCCTGGTGAAATCAGATAACAAAACCACGGTGTCCTTCATTAACAGGGAAGGGGGGACGAGATCCCAAGCCCTCCTCAGCCTGACACAGAGGATGCTCACATGGTACGCTCCAAGATTATTGTCGCTCAGGGCGACTCATGTTCCGGGTGAACTGAATTACGGAGCGGATGCCCTCTCAAAAGGGCCTCTTTTGGCATCAGAATGAAGACTGAACCCACGAGTCGTGGATCAGGTCTGGTCACGGTTTGGAAGAGCCTCGGTGGACTTGTTCCCATGCAGAGCCAGCTCACAATGTGACCTCTACTTCTCTATGAGGGAAACAGACGCACCGTTGGGAACGGATGCTTTGGCCCATGATTGGCCAGCAGGGGTGCTGTATTATGCTTTTCCACCTGTCCCTCTGATTCAGGTGACACTGGAACGTATACGTAAGGGAGCCCTCTCCCTGATACTGATAGCCCCCAGGTGGCCACAGAAACCATGGTTCCCGGAACTGATCTCAATGTTGTCAGGGATACCATGGCAGTTGCCTTCTTACAGAGACCTACTGACTCAGGCTCGTGGGCAGCTTCTACACCCAGTCCGGAGCTGTGGCAGCTTTCAGCCTGGCCACTGAAGGGAACTGGCTGAGGGCCTAAGGCTTGATCATCTTTTTTCCAAAAACAAACAACAACAACAACAACAACAACAACAGCATACACAAGGGAGACCCTTGGTGTTTATGTTTACTTGGGAGATGTTCAGTGGAAGGGTTCCCCTCTCCTCTGACAGGTCTCCAACATCAGGATGGGCCCCTTGACAGTCCCAGTAAGTTGTCTGTTCAAGGAGCAGATAAGGGACTCGTGTCCCTTGTATGTATTAAATATTTGCCCCTGTGGGACCTGGAAGGTCGCCCTGTGTTTAAACTGGGTTCTTTACCCACACATTGCCATCTGGTTTGCCAGTGGCTTAAGGGGTCTTTTTGCTCTTTTCCTCCTGCTTCCCAAATTTCCAGGGAAGAAGGAGATGGTGGGCAATCACACTAGCGGAGCACGTTTGTGCTACCTCTAGCTGGTGTTTCATTAATATGTCCAATGGTAACATCAGGCTGATGTTTCTACATGTGGCGTTTTTCTTCTCAGGCTGTGCCCTCTACATACCTTGTAGAGAGCGACTGGGAAATGCCTGCCATATTAAAGGGGACCACATATTCAAAATTCACTTTTTAATGTTTTTTTTACTCAACTGTGGGTATGAACTTCATAAAAAAACTGTGCTAGGGCCAAAAAAATGCACCCAGTGGTTTATTTACTCTAAGTATATTTATTTATCTTTGATAGAAACAGTTCGTTTCTCACTTCCTATGGTTTGTGACGTCACAAACCGCAGCCACAACCCACAACCCCAACCTTTGTCCCGCCCCGTCACCTAGCAACCCCTGGTGATGCTCCACCCACTTCAGTATGAAAGAGGTGACGGACGGTTGTTTTTCCTTATTTCATGTCAGCACAATGGCTAAAAATGTCACAGAGTCTAGCCAGCTAACGTGAGCGTTGCAAAGATTATCTAACCCTCCTGGCCCAGATAATGGCATAGTTTTCAGATGGCTGTCTTGAATGAACAGCGATGCAGCATGTTGCAGTGTGTGTGTGTGTGTGTGTGTGTGTTGGTTTATGTGTCATAGCAGGCCAGACTACGTACCGCTAAACCACATTAACCAACCTGTGTGTGTGTGTGTTTGTGTGAGCGCGCTGATCGGGGGAGACAGCTATGGATTTTTAACGCTGTCATTAGGGGGGAGAGCAAATACACACCATCGAGAGAACAAATGAGACCCTCGAGAGATCAAATGAGACCCGCGCGAGCGCAAATCAGACCCCGTGAGCATGTGTGTGTGTCCGTTGCGAGTGACATCCGCTCCCTCCACTGGTGAGCGTGCACAGGGGGAGGGAGGGAGACGTATTACAGAGGAAAAATTAAAAATGACACGACAACTTGTACACGTCTGATCTGTCCCACAATAAATACGTCGCGGTCCAGTTCAGCTCAGCTATACAGGGCTCTGGGTGGCAGTAACGCGAGTTCAGACATCCTCGTCTGCCTTTGGAGGGCGGAGTTAATGTAAACAGATCTTTGAAGGGCGTGAACTTCAGATCTCATTAACATAAACCAGTCGTTCAAAACGAAAGTTAAAAATGGCAGAATTAAAAAGGGTATAATTGATTATCTAAGAATTATTTTGTGTATTAAATTGAATGAACAGTGTCTGGTAACCCCACAGACATACCATAAAATTTTTAAAAACCTATCTGTGGTCTCCTTTAAGACAGATGTTCAGCATGCATTTTACTGAGCATTTCAAGGGCGTGAATGAATTACGTTCCCATAGCAATTATGTTGCACCGAGTGACTGACTAATAAGGGAACTGAAAGTTATGCACCATAACTCATGTTCCCTGAAGGAAGGGAACGAGGTGCAACATACTTGGCCCTTTTCAATGCTGAAAGCTCGGTGAAGTGCATTTTGAGGAAGTGGGATGGGCGTCAGCGCCTTAAATACCCAGAGGGTGGGGTCTCTGGCGTGACGCTGACGCCCCGGCCATAAAGGCGTGAGTGTATTCCTTCAGGTAATCGCGCGGGGTGCAATTTCCCATAGCAATTATGTTGCACCTCGTTCCCTTCCTTCAGGGAACATGAGTTATGGTGCATAACTTTCAGTTTTTGCGTATGTTAATTAGAGGAAAAGATCCGCGTTTACACAGACAATACTGTGTTTACATGCATCCGCTGAATCTCCCCCCGCCCTCATGAATCTGCTGTAGTTACCATGCCGGGTCATTAGTTGGCGCTGCGAATTTTGTAGCTTCACCTAATGCGCATGCGTGTTTCCTGCTTTCTTCTGGGCTAAAAGTTCAGCTAACAACAATTTAACAAGTTAAAGCTGGAATTTTGGATAAGAGTCCACAGATTTGACGCCAAGCGGGACCCGCTTCATCTAACAAGCTCCACATCAGTCGCTGAGTGGACCAGAACCGAGTCAACGAGGATAATGTCGGACTTTAGTCCGTGATAATCAGCTGATTTACAGCAGATAAATCAACGTTCTTAATAATGTTTCCTTGTGTTTACTTCGATCACACAACAACCATCTGAGTTTTTTTTTTTTTTTCCCCTGCGAGGTCAAGAAGCTGTCCTTCTACCAGACGGACCGGTTCGGATGGGACCAGAATGAAAACAGAGCCGAGTCCAGTTCATTAACGTAGTTACAGTTCGGTTCACATTTTTTTAATAGTGTTCAATTTAATTCTCAGTGTTTGTGTGACATACAGTTTGTGGTGTTGAATAAATAAATACAAAATAAACCTGGTGTCTTCATTTTCAACTTTAATAATACGCAGCATGTTACGCATAGTTTAAATGACGTAACGAGTCCAGATAGCTTCACTTAGCTCAGATAACTTTATATATCTCCCACACTAACATAAATACTGTTTATTATTGTAAAACTGTTATTATTTCGCACATTTAGTATGTTATAGTGCAGCGTAACGTGTGAAGTATTCGCCTGCCTCGTTCAATCAACAGTGATTTTAGAACTGGATCAGACTGTGTCTCTTCCAACACAGATGCAGCTAGATTCAGGTGTAGATTAATTAAATATTAGACTTAAAATACATTCCATCAGTTGTAGTTCAGAAAGCGGTACGTGTCCGCCGCCATTGTTGTTGATAGAAATGCCGGCTGTCCGCGCGTGCGGTGCGCATGTGGTTCAAACAAAGGCTCAGCTGGAAATGTTTATGTTATCAACGGGGGTTAGCAAAAAACCTCCACTCTGGAAGGGTGATTCAAAAACCTTCGGATTCAAAGAGGGGGGCCAGTGGTGTTGTGTAAATTATCGGCAGAACTGCAGAGAGAAAGGTGCGGTTTCACTCAAAATACGCGTCGTGTAAACGGTCCCGAAGTTTCAGTTTCTCACTGAAACTTAAGAAATTTAAAGCCATCCAGTCTCTGATATCAGCCAGGCAGTCAAGCCTTTCTATCTTATCAAGACACTCAAAGTGCTTTACAATACAATCTGAGTCCTCATGTACCCATTCATACAGCACTCCACTAGATCTCTACAAAACTATTTGAACAAATCATTCTAAAGAGACTAAACAGAGCTTTATCACATTCATACACTGATGGAACACACAGGCAATGAGGGGTTCAGTGTCTTGCCCAGGGACACTTCAGCATGTGACCGCTGTTGGGTTTGAACCCCCAGCTCTCACATTGGAGGACAACTGCTCTAACCACTCAGCCAACTTGTTCCTGGTTAGATCAAACAAACAAACAAACAAACAAACAAACAAACAAACAAACAAACAAACAAACAAACAAACAAACAAACAAAGGATTTGATATGGACTTCCCAAAGCCCCATCAGATATTCACAACCTTTTGTGACTGTTTCAAAGTTGTCTGTAAGAAAATCAAACACTTTAAATACAACATTTTTCCATGAAGTGTTCAAATATTCGGGCAGCACGGTAGTGCAACTGATATAGATGCAGCCTCTCATCGAGCAGGTTCCCGGTTCAAATCCCAGTCCAGTGGCCTTTCTGGGTGGAGTTTGCATGTTCTCTCGTTGCATGTGTAGGTTTTCTCCAGGTACTCCGGTTTCCTCCCACAGACCAAAAACATGCATGTTAGGCTGATTGGTTGTAAATTGTCCCTAGGTGTGAGTGAGAGAGTGAATGGTTTTTTTATTTGTCTCTATGTGGCCTGGTGACTGGAGACCTGTCCAGGGTGTCCCCTGCCCGTCGCACAGTGATCGCTGGACATGGGCACCGGCGACCCCCATGACCCAAAATGGAAGAAGCGGGTAAAGATAATGGATGGATGTTCAAATATTCAGCCAGAATTGAGCTGGAAGTTTGACAGCTACAACATGTTGTTGAGGTTCAACTTTGTAAGGTCCAATAAGCCCAATGTAGTAGAGATTGTATGCATATGATATATTTCACTTTGTATGAGTCATTTTAAAACTGTGTGGATTAAAGAAAATCATCAAGGAATTCAAACTCAGACACCAAAATCATGTTTTTAGAAGCCATTGAAGTGGTTTGTTGTAAATTAATTCCACTCTGCAAAGACAACGGTCAAAAATAATAATTTCTGATCACTGCTGTATACTGTAGATCTTCATCACCACACAAACTCATGGGTTGTTCTGGGGTTACTGGCAGACCAACAGATCAAACTGTGACAGTTTGATCTAAAGAGGAACGTCTATGCTTCGTGAAGCTCTCTCCATCTGAAGAACAACAGACGGATGAGAGTTCACTGAAGCTGCTGTATGGACTGAATTTGACATGAAACTGATAAACTGAACATTTTTCAGCTGCAACTGTTTGTGTAATGGAGGTGTTTGTGAGGACTCAATGAACTCACACAATCTTGCAGATTACATGTAATCTTGACCCATTCAGTATTTATAAATGTTCTGCCAGTGTGTTTTGGATAATGCATGCTACAGATCACAAGTCGATTTGATCTGATTCTTGTTTGTCTTCCTTCGCTGAAGCCGCTGTCTGAGCATGTTTAAAGGACATTTAGGGAATATAATGACCAATCTTACCAGACAACAGTAGAATCAGGCACACAGCAAAGAAGTCGGGGTATGGAGCCAAGCCAGGAGCGTTCATACTGAAGTAGGTCTTACAGAATACTTCAATGTGTCCTCCAATCATGTCATCAAATGTGCCACTCCACGCTTTGGCAACTGACGATGTACCTGTTGGCAACGAAACAAACAGACTTCATCAAGAACCAGCTTTTTTTTAAAAAATTATTAAAAAAACATTTAAAGATTGGCAGTAGCTCACCAATTACATATGAGAGGATGAGGTTCCAGCCGGTAATGAAGGCCCAGATCTCCCCGACAGTCACGTAACTGTACAGGTACGCAGAGCCAGTCTTGGGTACACGAGCCCCAAACTCAGCGTAACATAGTCCGGCCATGACAGAGGCCAGAGCAGCAATCAGGAAGGATATGACGATGCTGGGGCCAGAGTTGGCCTTGGCCACCTCTCCGGCTAAAACGTAGACGCCAGCACCTAGAGTGCTGCCCACCCCCAGGGCGATGAGGTCGGCGGTTCCCAGGCAGCGGCACAACTTGGAGTCCTCCAGGCTGTTCAGGTCGACCACTTTCCTGCGCACCAAGGAGTGCCCAAATGACAGAATCTGCTTTAACATGTTGTCGCTCGCTGACGGGGAAACAGAGAGAGAAACAAATACTAATTTGATCTGGTGCTGCAGGGCGTGAAGGAGAATTTGACTGGTTGAGTTTTATGAAACGTTTTGCAGATTAAAGATTTCTGAAGTATGTCATCAAATGTGCCCAAGGTCTGGATCCATATCCTGAAGTCAGAGTACAAATCCCAAGACAAGAAAACAACAAGCCAGCACATTTTAAGAACGAGTCAAAGTTCCCCTCAAAGGTTGAATCTGTTTCTGCTCTGCATTATTGAGCCTTTCTAACTTGTTCTGATAAAACGTGCTGAAACGTCAGTTTCACAACACGTGAAAAGAAAAGCCTACAAACTATGACGTGCGTTCAGGACTGCTGCCAAGAGCTGCAGCGTTAGTAAAGTTCAGAGACTGCAGGTCCAATTAAAACTATTGTTTGTGGTCGTGGTGCACATCGAAGATTTCAAAGAGCTGCATTCATGAACAAAAATATTCAACCTGCTCCAATTCATGTGAAAACTACCGCTTTGTTTTCACCGTCTTATAGAATGAAAAATCTCATTTTATTAGTGTAACTGATGGTTAGCACTATTTGATAAAGAAGATAAAATTATTTTGCCTTTTGCTGAATAATTTGTAAGATACTAAGTTCTTTAAACATGCTGACCATAAATTAACTCAACCATTCAGATGAACACTGATTTCTGTTGTTCTGTAAATTTTTACATAAACAGAAAATTAATTTTGGTTGATACAGCTCAATGACATCACAATATGGGGTTTTAAAAAAAAAAATCAATCTAAAAATGAGCATATCAGAAGCAGAAATCAGCTTTGCAAAGAAAAAATATAACCCTGAATTTCTCAGAAAACATATTTTCCTTTGGAACAATGTCAAAGTGTAGCCATAAATTGTATGTAACAGGACAAATACATTATTAGCAGATGTTTTACATCAGTTGTGTTACATTAGAAGCGTGCACCTACCTCAGAAACAGGCTGTCTGGAAATGACACCTCCAAGATGTTTGAAAAGAAGAGAAGCTGTTTGTCCAGGTGGTAATAGGACACCAAGCACATGCACAAGTCAGACAACTTGTCCTGATCTGACAAGTCTTAGATCTTTGCACTGCGCTGAACACATTAAGTCACTCACTCCTCCCTCTACCCCAAGTGTTTCTTCATAGGGTCTGCCCTCGCCTTGCCCCTAAAACTAGAATACAGTCTACCACAGCTGAGGGGTGATGTCCCCACAGCAAGAAGGTAGGCAGGCATGGGGGTGGGGAGGGTTTACCGCCATGCTTTGCACCATAAGGACTCCTCTTTGAGTTGTACAGAAAGGCAGAGACAAAATGTGGATGTCGTTTGGAAGAGTCCTGATGCAGACCTCAGAGCTCAGCTGTCCAGATGTCCTGCTGATAAATGGTTAGGTAACGTCCAGTGACAAACACTGAGGAAGCCACTGTTTACCCAGCACAGCCCACAGGAGCGTTGCTAAAAGCCTGGGTGCTGATTGGTCAATGAAGGGTAGAGAGTGCTGGGTGGAGGGGGGATAAGCCCTCCTAATGGAATACGGGTATTGCTCAATGTACCTTGAGCTATTGGACCCACAAGCAGAATCAAATCAATAGCACAGCACTCACACAACAGCCTGGTATGTCCACTGTCAGGAACAAGACGAGTGTTGGAGGAAAAGATTGTCACTTAAAACCAAAGTTTACAGTGGGAAGTACTTCTGTCCCGACCAGCTCAAACCAGCTGAAGATCTCAGTGAGAATTTTGCAGCTGGCTTCAGGAACCAGCGCAGAGTACAGATTCAATGGCACGGCAAGAGTACTTTCTGAGTTTGTCCGTCAAAGCCAAACAGTCAAACACCACGGACAATTGTCCACCAAGTTTGTGCTGCTGGTGCCAACTCTCTGACCTGCACATTTTGATTTGATTTGATTTGATGTTTATTCATTCATTTTAAAAGAACAATACAAGACAGTTTCATCAGATACAAGAATACAAGTAGGATAAAATGAAGGGAGCAGAAAGAAGATGAAATCTTATTATATCTGCCCCTTATTTCACAGTTTGTTCAACCAATGATAACCTTCAAACTACATCACAAAATGAATAATTCTACTTAATTTTACTAACTGTAATACACAAACTACATCACAAAATGAATAATTCTACTTAATTTTACTAACTGTAATACACAAACTACATCACAAAATGAATAATTCTACTTAATTTATCTAGCTGTAATACACAAACTACATCACAAAATGAATAATTCTACTTAATTTTTCTAACTGTAATACACAAACTACATCATTCTAACTGTAATACACAAACTACATCAGAAAATGAATAATTCAACTTAATTTTTCTAACTGTAATACACAAACTACATCACAAAATGAATAATTCTACTTAATTTTTCTAACTGTAATACACAAACTACATCACAAAATGAATAATTCTACTTAATTTTTCTAACTGTAATACACAAACTACATCACAAAATGAATAATTCTACTTAATTTTTCTAACTGTAATACACAAACTACATCACAAAATGAATAATTCTACTTAATTTTTCTAACTGTAATACACAAACTACATCACAAAATGAATAATTCTACTTAATTTTCTAACTGTAATACACAAACTACATCACAAAATGAATAATTCTACTTAATTTATCTAACTGTAATACACAAACTACATCACAAAATGAATAATTCTACTTAATTTTTCTAACTGTAATACACAAACTACATCACAAAATGAATAATTCTACTTAATTTTTCTAACTGTAATACACAAACTACATCACAAAATGAATAATTCTACTTAATTTTTCTAACTGTAATACACAAACTACATCACAAAATGAATAATTCTACTTAATTTTTCTAACTGTAATACACAAACTACATCACAAAATGAATAATTCTACTTAATTTTTCTAACTGTAATACACAAACTACATCACAAAATGAATAATTCTACTTAATTTTTCTAACTGTAATACACAAACTACATCACAAAATGAATAATTCTACTTAATTTTTCTAACTGTAATACACAAACTACATCACAAAATGAATAATTCTACTTAATTTTTCTAACTGTAATACACAAACTACATCACAAAATGAATAACTCTACTTAATTTTTCTAACTGTAATACACAAACACACTAAGCTACATCATCAGTCAACATAAGTGTAATACACAAACACACTAAGTTACATCATATATAGTTTTTGAGCAAGTCCTTTTTGACCTTTTTCTTAAATGTATACATTGATTTTGCATTTTTAACATCACTCTCCAGAGCATTCCACAATCGAACTCCCTGAATTGAGGTAGACCGTCCCTTTAAGCTGGTTCTGAATTGTGGTTTGATGAATATCTCTGTCCCTTTGAGATTGTAATAACTTTGTCTTTTTATAAAATTTATTTGGATATTTAAAGGTAATGTGTTATTATGAGCCCTATACATAACTGATAAAATACTATATTCTACCAATTCCTGGAATTTCAATAAATTTAGCTGAAGAAACAAGGTGTTTGATGGGTGACTGAAATGTTTTCTGGTGACACATTGATACAAGACAACTTATTATGACAAGAAGGACAACTGTAAGAGCTACTTCTAAATCATCTGCAATGTAGATTCAAACAGTTATTTGTTCCTTACTAAAAACGCAAGAAGAAAATTCAAAGTGGCAGAATTTTTGTTTGAATGGGTGTTCTTCAGCAGTGGTCTGAGCAGTAACCATGGAAAGGATGGAAAGGAGTCTCGGTGTTGACACGCGCTCACAGTGTGAAGGCAATTGAACGCATCTGACCTCCAATGACTGAGCAAGCTGCTCCAAGAACCTGGACATGGTCAACAGGTTGAGAGCTGTTTGCCTTGCAGACTGGGGTGCTGTTCGCTCCACTTCACACGGTTTTTGCCAGGAAATGCAAGAGTGAACTATTGCCCTTCAGACAGAGGTGATAGTGGCATCCAGGTTAGAAAACAGGAGCAGTCTTTGCAGGACGGCGCCGAGAAAAGTCTTAGCTCATGGAGAATGTAACATCTCTATGAATTATGAATCAATCAAGATATGGATCAAATAAAAGTACCAAAATAATTGTATAATGTGTGACAGGAAAGTAGAACAAAACACTGTCACTTCTGTGGTACAAAAATAAATCCCCCTTCACTTTTCTTTCGATACAAAATGAGAAATTTTTATAGAGGTTTGTTTGCATTTCATGGTGCGTTACAGATGAACTAAAGCTGCAGAGATTAATTCACAAACACCGCTGCTTTATTTGTTCATCATTTGTTGCCAAAACATGAAAATGGACCATAATGTGTCTGCTTTAGACAATATTATAAAACTCTCAGAAAGTAAGATTTAAAATGTATTTATACAGTATCTATAGGTTCAACATATAGGTTTATAAGTGATGAACTTCTGGAGTCAACTCAGTTCAAGATGGTTGTCATAATCAGCCTTAGCAAACAATAAAGTGGCTCTAACTCAAGTCAGTCTTGCCAACATGGAGCAGGTTTTGTTGTGATAAGACCAGAGAGTCGTTGATGTAAGATGTGAATGAGGGACTAAGAAGGGTGATGCTTTTTCCTCACAACATTTGTATTTGCTGTCATAAACAATGGGGCACCAGGTCAATAAAAGGTAAATGACTGTATTCAGCTTTTTATAATCACACAGTCATGTGTCATCCTTAGAAGAACAGAGTGGAAAACATCCAGAAGACAGAGCGATAGATCCAGAGCAGAAACAAACAACGGTCAGGTCAGGCAGGTGTCATAATGAAGGTATCCACAGCAGGAAGGTGCCACCAGTTGGCATTGTTGCATCGAGATGATGAAGTATCACCAGTGGATACTCATAGCTCCAAATGGAACCAGGATGAAGGGAGTAAAGTTGTGTTTACTTGTCATATGCAAGGTTAACATAGGGTTAACAGTACAATGAAATGCTTAGGATGAGAAGAACCGATTTGACTCGCAAAAAATAATAAAGAATAAACCAACAGGAAAATACAAAAAGCATGCAATAAGGGTACCCAAAAAAAACTATCAAAAAGTGAAAAAAGTAATTAAAATATTTACAATGTCCTAAAGAGAGATAGTAAACAACAACATGGTAGAATGTAATGGTGCAGCAGGATGAATTTGAATTAAAAAGTATTTTGAGGTAGTAATATAAGCTAAAA
>JBBPBX010000411.1:105062-116881 GCA_038048925.1 Garcialebias charrua | reverse complement strand
ATATATATATATATTGAGCAATTTTATGAATAGTAAAAAAAAATCATGTCAGTGGACCTTTAAGTACTTTGTGGCTTTAATTTGTGTGGAAAATGATTAACACTGTGATTGAACTGAAGGTCTGTTTCTGGTTTAAAAAAAAACATATGACCTGCAGTCCGTCATGCCTGAGCTATAGGCTAAAATAATCCTTAAAATTACTAAGTGACGTATCACCACTTGAAAATCACATTTTGCTCATATCATGCAATACTGGGAGATGTCACACTCAGTGTTGTAAATGACTCGCAGCTACCGTACTCCCACGACAAACTTTAGCTCAGCAGCTGTACAATGACTGGGTCACCATCATTTGTGTGCAGCTGATGCCACTTAGCTGTGATAACCATCCTGAATGTATAAGACTTATTATTCAGTTAGAAAAGTAAATTGATTACTCACTGACAATTTATTTAAAACCCCTGTGATGGTTCATGAGATATTTTGCTAACAAAATACAAGGTGGACTTGAACTATAAATGTTTTATTTTTATTCAAAGATCTTGCACAATGGCACTTTTAACCAGTTTTAATCATTTACTCAGCTGTAGAGGTGCAGCGCTGATTATTTCCTGACTATTTCATCACAGTCATTCATGAGAGATTTTGCACAGCGGCAGACAGAGTTGACTGTGGAAAATTTTCCAACCAAGGCCTTGTACCATCTGTTAATGCTCAAAACGTATGTTGGGAATTAAACTCAACATAACGAAGGTTTTGGTTGATATTTGTGAGCAAGAAGAAGAAAAGAACAAGAACAAGAAGAACTCTTTGTGTTTTTAATGCTGTTCGGCAGCAAGTTGATTCCAAAAGTTAATCAGGTGTAGATTTACATCTACTGATTACTTTCAAAAAGTTTATGTCATATTGGTTCAGTGTCTCGTGAAATATTTTGCTAACAAACAGACACTTAAACAGATACAGACGTGGGTCACTCTTTTCAGTGAACTCAACCCCACTATAACTTTATTATGGGTCAATTTTTCAACTATAAGTGCTACAAAATAAATCCCAACACCTAAAGAAGCGTGTGAAGCTAGTTTCATATCAAACTAAATCAGCCATAATCATCACTGTATAATCTACAAATGCCACACTGAATTATTGTCTCAATAAAAAACCCATAAATCTCCTTTTGAACTTGTGTTCAAATGACAGGACCCGGATTTAATTCAGTTTATTAGACGGAAAGGAAACCTCCGTTCTCGATTTTAATCTGTCTTCTTGGCCGGATGTCAACATTTTGACATGAAGTTTTTGTTTCTCCGTGAATAGTTTTGTAATTTATGAACAGCCAAAGATGGAAACAGACGACTATTGAACAGCACGCATAAAAACCATGTGAAGCGTTTGCTATGAGGGGCCGTGTAGGACTTAAACTATTTTCCTCTCACACACACACATCTATTGCCTCTCATTCACAATAGTATTAGTTCATTCATTCATTCAACCTTTATTTAGTCAGGTAAATCTCATTGAGCCTCGTGGGCTCATTTACAAGAGCGACCTGCTATAAACTAAAGAATGATGAACAGCAATGGTAGAATTTCCTTAAACAACAAACAACAGAAAAACATGAGAGAAATACAAAGTGAAACGCAAAGTAGCAAAAACTAGCAAAACACCACAAGGTAGCCCTGATGCATGCTCAATAATCCAGGTAGAAAAATCTAAAAAAGCTAAGTCTGGTCCTCTGGACCTTTAAGTACTTTGTGGCTTTAATTTGTGTGGAAAATGATTACCACAAGGTAGATGTACAAAATCAAAAACAGGAACATATCTGCAATGGTTTTTGCCAGGATTCCAAAATATTCTTAAAGGGGATCAAATATTGGTTTAAAAAAAATGTATGGTATGTCTGTGGGCTATCCTAACCAATTCATTCAATTTAATACACAAAATAATTCTTGGATAATAAAATATCCCCTTTCTAGTTCTGCCTTTTCTCACTTCCGTTCAGAACGACCGGTTTATGATAATGAGCTCTGAAGGCCACGCCCTTCAAAAATCTGTTTACATTAACTCCGCCCTCCAAAGGGTTTACGTTAGCATTTCTTGCACTTTAGAAATGGCTAGTGCTAGCTTAAGATAACTTACCGAAAGCCGTCTGCGCGCGCCGCCATTAGCTGCACCTGTTAGCATTAGCCCACCCGAATCCGAGGCTAATGTTAGCTCGTTCCTCATCCGGCACACCACCCGCTTTGCTCCGCTCGTTGCATGCGGCGCTTTGGGAGCGATTGCTGAGCGATCCGCGGCTGCTGCTCCAGTCTAGACACATCCACAAAGTTCACAGTGTTTCCAGATAATTTATCCGTATGAGGCAACCTCTGATCGGACGCACGGTCCTCAAAAGCCAGCAGCTCCCAGCAGCTCCCGCCGGCATTTCCAATCCCCGCCCGCTTAGCTCCGCTCGTTGCATGGTCAGGCTGCGGCGATTCGCTCGTTTTTTGTCTGCCGGCTGCACGTTGGGAGCGATCGCAAATACGCTAAAAATTGAAATAAAACGTAAAAATAACAATTATACTTTATTTATAAAGCCATTTAAAACAACCACAGCTGCAACAAAGTGCTGTACACATGAAATTAAGAACATTTAAACAAAAGATGAGATGAACTCAGGTCAAAACAACCGTCACGTCTTTTATACTGAAGTGGGTTGAGCCTAGGGGTTGCTAGGTGAGGGGCTGGACTCAGTTTGGGGTGGGTTGTCCTGGCGCTTGTGACATCACAAGCGCGAGGATTTGAAAATGAGACATTTGTATCCCTGAAAAATAAATATACTTAGAGTAAATATACCACTGGGTGCTTTTTTTGGCCCTAGGACTGTTTTTATTAAGAAATACATAACCAAAGTTGAGTAAAAAAAAAAACATTAAAAAGTGAATTTTGCATCTTTGGTCCCCTTTAAAACCATTTAGAGACGGCAAGGCCGAGAACTTCAGATCTTTTTTTAAGATATTCCAGGAAGCAGGAGCAGAGTAGGAGAAGGAGTGTAGGAGAAGTAGGAGAATTAGTGTACATACACACACATTTTCTGCTTATTGCCTCTTCCTCGTCCTGGTTTCGACGAGTGTTGCGACGGCGTCACAGAAACAGCCCAGCGATGATGGGCGTCTGTGTGTGTTCTGCAGTTTCCATGTTGCACCACAGTACCTGACAGCTGCAAAGCCCTGTGGGATGGCACTGTTGTGTCTTACACCTGGCTGAACACACACACAGCACATCAGAGGTGCAACAAATCCATTGCCGACTGCCAGAACCTTTCAGAGAGCTCCTGCGCCTGCGAACAACACATCTTCAGGTTTTTCCACACCTCAGAGCTGACACGCGGACACGTTCGAATGAAATGTGGCCTCTCCAACAAGTGCACGACTCAGAGGTAAAAGATTTGTGAAGAGAGCGGTGTGTGTGTGTTTCTTCATGAGGTGCATGTGTCTCAGTGGCATCCTTAGAGCGGTTAATCAGAGGAGGGGTTGAGGAGAGTGCCAGAGTGAAGAGTCCTTGAGCCCTCTCTCCTGTGTTGACACCTCTTAACCTCAGTCTATCATCTCTCACATTCACACACTCCACTTCTATTGACACTCGCTACCCTGCAGCTCTCCAAAGAGCTGAGGAGAATCCACTGCTGCGGTGATTGTCTGCAGGAGGAAAGCCTCGGAGCCTGCAGAGACCAGAGGGATTATATCATGTGCAGACACACGGTACAATAAGTGATGGGATTTAGTAGCTCTTTTTTCTGTTATTCTTGATGGACAAGAGAAAAAATACAATACAGGTAGTCCTCGAGTTACGGCGGTCTCGGCTTACGGCGATTCAGTGTTACGAACGCATCTTATTAATAAAAATATTTTAAAATAAAAAAAACATTTGAAAAATCTTATTTCATGTGCTCATACAGACTTGTGTTCGTGCTGCTGTTTATAATGATGTTTTTCTATTACATTAGGGCTTAGTGTATTTCTAGTTGATGTTTTTTTCTTAGTTATATCCTAGATGTTATTACTGTTTTTCTCTTACATTTTGTTGTTGGATGTAACTGGGACCCTGTGTACATAATCTCGTTTCATCACATGTACCACATGCGGTGCAAATAAAGACTCTCTCTCTCTCTCTCTCTCTTAAATGTTCTTTATTTCATGTGTACAGCACTTTGTTGCAGCTGTGGTTGTTTTTATGGCTTTATAAATAAAGTATTATTATTATTATTATTATTATTATTATTATTATTATTATTATTATTATTATTATTATTATTTAGAAGCCGATTTACGCAGTTTCCGGCAGATTCCGGCAGTGTCCGCCAGCTTTCGGTTAGCTTCGGTTAGCTCCGGCCTCGACAGCCGGCTTTGGAGGACCGTGTGTCCGATCAGAGGTTGCCTCATACGGATAAATGAGCTGGAAACGCTCGGTGAACTCTGTGGACGTCTCAGGCCCGGAGCAGCAGCCGCCGATCGCTCCGCCGCGCCGCATCCCACCACGCCGGCCGACACCACCAGCTCACCGCGGGAACACCGAGCTAACATGCTAACGCGGAGAAACGCCCAGTAAGTTATTAACTCTTTTTCCCTTCATTATGGCTCCAAATGTATGGAGCTAACATGCTAACAGTCCTTCCTGTAAACAGTTTGGACCGCGTGAAGCAGCTGGAAGCTGCAGAGCTCGGACGTGCAACGAGCTAACATGCTAACAGGCTTCACCAGCTAACAGTAAGAAATTAACTATTTTTTCCTTCATTATGGCTCCAAATGTACTGTATGTGTTTTTTGTACCGGTACTGTGTTAGGATAGGCGAAGTGCTTGGTAACTGTACAGTACTGTACATGTACGTGTATAAGTGGCGGCTCGTGTGTACTTCTGACTTATGCCGATTTTCGACATGCGAACGGCCGTAGGAACGGAACTGCGACGTAACTCGAGGACTAGCTGTATTTTAGATTATTGTGTAAAGAAAAATTAAAACAAAATGCAGTGATTGGAACCCATTTTTTATTAGCAATGGAAAATAATAAACACACCAAATACTGGAAATAAAACAATTTAATGCTTTTTGTTTGTTCAACAAATCAAAGCTCATGCTCAATAATCCAGGTATAAAAAAAATCCATCGTTGGTCGGTCAGGTCGTTTGGACAGTTTATTTTGTTGTTGAGAGACGTTTCGCCCTTCATCTGAAGGCTTTCATCAGTCTGAGGAGTCACAAACTGTTTTACCCACTAAGCAGTACACAGTGGACCAACTAGGTTGCTGGTTCTATCACCTATCACCAGCAAACTAGTTGGTCCACTCCTCAGACTGATGAAGTCCTTCAGATGGAGGGTAAAACGTCTCTCAACCCCCCCAAAAAAAAGAAACTGTCCAGACGACCTGACTGAACATTGTTGGATTTGTTTAACAAAGTTAACTCTTCTACCTGGATTATTGAGCATGCATCAGGATTTATTTTTATTATTTGTTTTATTTTTAGATAAGGTAATTTTAAATCTTATGGCAGCGACGCATCTCAAGAAAGTTAGACCGGGACAGCATAAAGCTTTACAAGTGGAGATAGCAGCTGATTTAACAGCTTAATTATTTGTTTTAAATAGTGACAGGTCAGCAAAAAGGACTAAAAACAGCATTTTAGAGAATCTGATTCTCTTAGAAGTAAAGATGGGCGGAGGTTCACCGTCTGCAAAAACCTCTGCGTACAAAGGACAAGACCAAATGTCAATATTAGATGCTCATCATTTTTGGATCCTCAAGCAGCACACCATTAAATAGATTCGGACATCACGGCACGGTCCAGCAACACTTTCACAAATCATTGTTTTAAAACACAGTTCACGTGCCATTTGACAAATGCTGATTAAAGTTATATCATAAGAAGAAGCCGTGTGTGAACAACATCAAGAAATGTCCTCGTTTTCTCTGGACCAAAGCTCATTCCAAATGGACTGAGGCAAAAAATAAATAAATAAATACATTTTGATCTGTTCATGAATTCAACCTTTATTTATACAGGTTAGTCTCATTGAGCCTCGAAAACTCGTTTACAAGAGAGACCTGATTTGAACAAAGAACACAGCCAAAGAAATAAAAAATTTAATTGATTTTGGTGAGCGGCGTCGGATGTTATTAGTCCATTAAATGGCCATTAGTTATTATCATCCCCATATGTAGTGAGACTGTCCCACCTACCTCCAATAGTTGCTTTTCACTGACGTCATATCCGGTGGGGGTTTTTTTGGTCGTCACCATCTTTAAGGACTAGCATTTAGCATTTAGCTACGAGCGAGTATGGACAAACAACAACGAACACGGAAGAAAACATCGTAAAAAGCCGCCGCCGACGCAAACGGAGATTACCGGGACACGGAGCGGTACCAGGACACACTGGATGCGAAAGCAAGACAGAGGTATCTGGATAAAATTGGCTGTATTGAGGGCAAAAGACCCTTATGAGCTGCCGAAGTCTGTCTGGACCGAGTGTCACTACAACTGTCCAGATTAAAACCAGTGTCACTAAAACTGTCCAGATTAAAACCAGTGTCACTAAAACTGTCCAGATTAAAACCAGTGTCACTAAAACTGTCCAGATTAAAACCAGTGTCACTACAACTGTCCAGATTAAAACCAGTGTCACTAAAACTGTCCAGATTAAAACCAGTGTCACTACAACTGTCCAGATTAAAACCAGTGTCACTAAAACTGTCCAGATTAAAACCAGTGTCACTAAAACTGTCCAGATTAAAACCAGTGTCACTAAAACTGTCCAGATTAAAACCAGTGTCACTACAACTGTCCAGATTAAAACCAGTGTCACTAAAACTGTCCAGATTTAAACCAGTGTCACTAAAACTGTCCAGATTTAAACCAGTGTCACTAAAACTGTCCAGATTTAAACCAGTGTCACTAAAACTGTCCAGATTAAAACCAGTGTCACTAAAACTGTCCAGATTAAAACCAGTGTCACTAAAACTGTCCAGATTAAAACCAGTGTCACTAAAACTGTCCAGATTAAAACCAGTGTCACTAAAACTGTCCAGATTTAAACCAGTGTCACTAAAACTGTCCAGATTTAAACCAGTGTCACTAAAACTGTCCAGATTTAAACCAGTGTCACTAAAACTGTCCAGATTTAAACCAGTGTCACTAAAACTGTCCAGATTTAAACCAGTGTCACTAAAACTGTCCAGATTAAAACCAGTGTCACTAAAACTGTCCAGATTAAAACCAGTGTCACTAAAACTGTCCAGATTTAAACCAGTGTCACTAAAACTGTCCAGATTTAAACCAGTGTCACTAAAACTGTCCAGATTAAAACCAGTGTCACTAAAACTGTCCAGATTAAAACCAGTGTCACTAAAACTGTCCAGATTAAAACCAGTGTCACTAAAACTGTCCAGATTAAAACCAGTGTCACTACAACTGTCCAGATTAAAACCAGTGTCACTAAAACTGTCCAGATTAAAACCAGTGTCACTAAAACTGTCCAGATTAAAACCAGTGTCACTAAAACTGTCCAGATTAAAACCAGTGTCACTACAACTGTCCAGATTAAAACCAGTGTCACTAAAACTGTCCAGATTAAAACCAGTGTCACTACAACTGTCCAGATTAAAACCAGTGTCACTACAACTGTCCAGATTAAAACCAGTGTCACTAAAACTGTCCAGATTAAAACCAGTGTCACTAAAACTGTCCAGATTAAAACCAGTGTCACTAAAACTGTCCAGATTAAAACCAGTGTCACTACAACTGTCCAGATTAAAACCAGTGTCACTAAAACTGTCCAGATTAAAACCAGTGTCACTACAACTGTCCAGATTAAAACCAGTGTCACTAAAACTGTCCAGATTAAAACCAGTGTCACTAAAACTGTCCAGATTAAAACCAGTGTCACTAAAACTGTCCAGATTAAAACCAGTGTCACTACAACTGTCCAGATTAAAACCAGTGTCACTACAACTGTCCAGATTAAAACCAGTGTCACTACAACTGTCCAGATTAAAACCAGTGTCACTACAACTGTCCAGATTTAAACCAGTGTCACTAAAACTGTCCAGATTAAAACCAGTGTCACTACAACTGTCCAGATTTAAACCAGTGTCACTAAAACTGTCCAGATTTAAACCAGTGTCACTAAAACTGTCCTGATTAAAACCAGTTTCTACCTGGCCTTAGATTAGAAACACTCCCCCCCACTAAAAAAAGGTTACAAAGTAACGAACCCAAACAAAAACAAGTTACAAACAAACCCACCCCTGACAAAAAATAAACCCACAACTATAGCGGGGAAATCTATGGCATACATGTTGCTTTTTACATGAAAGCCATCACCGCCTGATGAGACCTGCCGAGGGGTCGAAATAGTTGTGTTCAACAGAACAGTATAAATAATCTATGAAATGTTTTTGAATAATGCCAGAAAGGCTGTATGTCGATGTTTTAGCTATAGAGTTTACAATGCAAAACACATTTCTAAACACAAGTCTGCAGATTTGTTGTCATTTTTGTCAAAGTTCTTTGCCCATTACTTAATGGAAAAATATAACCGTATGAAATTATAGTAAGCTTACAAAGTCAAGGTTATCGCTACTACGGTCATTTCAAAACACTATCAAATGCTGACAGGTAAATACTCTTTAATTTTTGTGATAGTAAGATGACACAAGAAAAATCCAAATTAACCATCTGGAGTCATCTTCTTCTAACTACATTAATTATTTGCTGCAGACTGACTTCAGGTCTGGTACAGATCAATGTGTCTTCTAAAATAAGTCTTTTCCAGGTGTATGTCTATGGTTTATAAAAATCATGTTTTATTTTTAAGTCCATCAGTTTCACAGTTCATGTACATTGTTCTCAGTTTCTTATCAACATCATACGACACAGTTCAGCTGCACAGTGCGGATAATTACTTACGGTAATACATACTTTAAAGAGTAACATTTTTACATCACCAAAACAAGACTTCTTGTCAAGTCTCATCAGGGTCAAAATCAGTTTTTGGAATTTTGTTATCTTGCACTTTACTGTTTCTAGAATGAATGGTTCCACTAAAGTGAAGACTGACATGAGTGTTACAAAACTAGGGAGTCCTGTGTAATATTTAACCTTCTCTATGTTATGTTCATAGGACTGTGATGTAATTGTTGCAGCAGCTAGAGAGTCTTCCAAGTTTTTAATTCTGGTCAACATTTGCTGAAACTCTACTCTCTTCTGGTTTCCTAGTTGCAGTTCTGAACTGGCACCATCACCACTGGTTTCCTCATCAGCAACTCCATCCTGTGGTGGTGTGTGGTGAAGCTGTGGAGGTGGTGTGGGAATTGGAGTCTGTTCCAGTAACGCCGCTGCGATGGCTTCACACTGCTTCTTCTTCTGTCGCCTGCCCTGTGCACGAGCATACCTGTGAACAGATGAACATAATCAGAGTTGTTGAAGGAGGAGAAAAAAACAAATAAAATCTCAAATTTGATGTAATTACTTTCAGTCTGAGTCAATGTACAACACACACCTCGTAAAGAAAAAACGAAGCACAACTAAACAACTGTAATATAACTTTGATATGTGATCAACTGCTTTTGCACTTTAAAACTTCTACTTCATAAAACATTGTGTGTGAATGTGTGTCTTATTAAATGATGCAAGAAATTTGTAAAGCGTCTTTGAGGGCCTCAAAAAGAAAGACTAATGCAATATTATTTCTATTATTATTATTACCATAAACAAAAATAACAGGCTTGTATGAGATATGGACGTATGGTTAAATCGCATTAGGTGAGCACAGACTTTTTGTGCTTTTTCTATGTAACAAGAAGTACTTGTTAATAAACCATAACTTCACTTTAATTTCAAATGAAACACTGTTAACAGTATCTTTAACTTAACCACAGAGGGTCATAATTATACAAAATATGACTGCTTGTTATACAAGGCAATAACATCATATAGCCACCTGTTTGATGCATTTTCTCTGGCTGAATGTGCAGACATGTCATAACCCAGGTTGAGAGAAGGAGCCCAGTCAGGATTTGTCTGGTTAAAAAGGGCAGCAGGTTTACCTGGAAAATACAGAAAAAAGAAAAAGTCACAACCTGCCCTGACTTTCTGTTGTGCATAATCTGACAGTCTACATGCACATTTACATGGGTTGATTACTCAGCGTTCAGCTAACTTTGACTGTTCATTTACATTTTACCATTTCTCTGTGTTTTTAACAACACTCACCATTTTTGAAGTGGTCTGAACATACTCTTGAATATTTGGATGGGCTGAAATCCCTGCAATAGTCAGTGAAAAGCATCTCGCCAGCCACAAGTCACCTCGCTTTGCTGATAGTTCTTCTGTTGCTCCTCCTTGGTGTTTTAAGACCTTCGGAATTTAAAAAAAAGGACCGCTTCACATCACCGCAACCAGCACGGTTGTAGCAGCGAATGACAACGCAACCTTGGACCATGATTGCTAGAAATTACTAGAAATCCAACAACAAAGAAACGAACCGGCGCGTCTACACACACTGAACACTCGGCTACTTCCGCCAACAAAATGGCGATTCGGTCACGTGATCTACAGGTCGCTACGTCATGTGAAAAGCATCTATAAGTCGCAGGGCATGCAAATTAGGCAAAAAGGTGCAACTTATAGGCCAGAAAATATGGTAGTTTGGGGGACTCTCAAGAGATGGTTGTTTTTGCTTGTGTCTGAGTGCGTCCGTAACCAAAATATCTCAGATTTTAATGAAACTTGGTGGTGCAACTGATCAACTTTTCCGGACAACCTGATTTCAGATCGTTATTTCAGCCAACTGAAGCTGAAAAACACAAAAATGACAATAACTGTTATTTTACATAGATATCGAGCTAACATTTGGTGTGGTAGTAGCTGAGACTGATCCTGAACACATTCTAAGTGTTATTAGATTGCTCAAAATCACATCAAAATACATTGAAAAACCACTGGATGGATTGAATCAAACCACAACTTCTGATTCACCTTTGGAGTCAATTCAATACAAGATGACTTCCACAAACAACTGATTTTAGCTAACACACACACACAAACAAACAAACAAACAAACAAACAAAACATGAAAAGTGGGCCGGTGGTGTTGCTGCTGCTTCATTCACAACACATTGAGTGTGACATCCTGTGACATTGCATTAAATTAAAAAAACTACAACTCTGTCATTCCTCAACGTGAGAGGCACTTTGTCTAAAATCGTAGCATGAAAGGTGATCAGCATTCCTTCAAGGATGCTCGGCCTCTAAATATTTTAGATTTTGGTGTTTGTTTGTTTGTTGCTGAATCACCGTTTTAATCTCCACAAACAATGCTGCTATTTCACCTAGAAAAAGAGCACATGTTCTCGTCTGTCAAATAAAGTGACGTTTAAGAGAACACCATCCATCAGCATCTTATCTGCTGCTTCTGCTCCTCAGGTCAAACTTCCAGTTGTCGAGCCGCCTGGCTGTTATTTGCTCCACATGACTGACAGCAGAGTTTCTCACTCTATTTATCACAAAATATGAAAGCTCATCTGTTTTAGGGTGACGCTGTCCTTGAAAAGTCTGTAAACTTTGGCAAAGTATGTGCTTGCATTATTCGTATTATTATTGTGTGAATGCTTAGCACACTATTGTGATCCTGTTTATGTTATTTCGACTACTTGATCTATTCTGGACGTTTTTTTGGCATCCTTCTTGTTCCACAATTTTTGTGCCATTTCAACAAATCGTATATCAAAACATTCAGTGCTTTCAGAGAAGAAGGGTGCTATGGCTTTTGGTATTGGTGCTGTT
>JBBPBX010000411.1:26269-84453 GCA_038048925.1 Garcialebias charrua | reverse complement strand
CTGTCTCACACTCACTCCCTTCTGTCATGTTTTTGCCCCTTCTGTCCACAGTCCTGTCTTTAGTTTTCATTATTCAGCCCAGTAATGCCTGTCATCCTTCCTCAGCTCTTGTCTCCCTGCACCATGCCTCCTCTGCACAGTCTACAATCAGCCCTCATCTAGTCCACCTGTACACCTCTCCATGGTCTATGCTATTGTTTTCAGTCCTGATTCCACTCACCTGTTCACCTGCTCCACTGACCCCCTCATCTGCTCACACCTTCTGCCCCTCATGCCATTGTTTGTTTCCCTACTGTGTTTTGCTTATCACCCATCTGTCATTGCTCACAGCTGCTCTTGTCAGTCAACAGTTCACCACACCCCCTCAGCCTAAGCACAGATATCAGACTTCATTTCTTGCACCTGTTCAGCTCTCTTTTTAAGCTCCATACTCACTCTCTACCAGTGCTGAATTATTATACTGCCATAGTCCATGATATCCAGCCACCTTGTTCTTGTTTATGTCTGATGTTCATGCCCTGTATTTGGAATTTCGACCTCACGCCTTGTCTTGTGGATTTTCCATTTTGCCTGCTCCTCATCTGATTCTGCTCTGCCCTTATAATAATAATAATAATAATAATAATAATAATAATAATAATGAATTCAATTTATAATGCACTTTTCATTAATAAAAATCTCAAAGTGCCCTTCTGATCACGGTAATGACCTCTGCCTCTACGACCACGATTCACGGATCACCCTTTTTAAAAATTATTTCTTGGACCTCTGACTCCCTGTGTTTGACCCCTGCTTGTTAATACTGGATGACTCTTTCCCTCCTGCTTCTGAGGATTGAAGGGCCACTGCAGCTGATTTTGACTTTCCATCCAGCAACCAAAATAAATAAACTTTTCTTTTGTACCGGTACTCCTGTGTCTGGCTCTCTTTGAATTCAAAAACATGGTCTGTGACAGAACTACCTCCTGGATTTTCAGAATTAGCTCAAGAAAAAAAAAAATTGGGGTAATATTTTTGAATTTTGTTCTCGAAATGCTGGGAACCCTGATTTTACCTCAGTCCCTGTGTGAATTTCATTTAGTTATAGCCATGTTTTGGTGGCTATTACAGATTAGCTGTAGCAGTCATCCAGAAAAGAGATAATTCCAAAAGTTAATCAGTTGCTGATGTATATCTAATGATTTCTTTATGAAAGTTTTGTTAACATTTGTCTGACTGGACATGCTTTCATTGGATATTTTGCTAACAGACAAATACATGAACACGAACACAAGCAAAAACATTATTGCCCTTTTGGCTTTGGTGGTGGGCAATAAAAATAAAAGTATTGGAGGTGTTAGAGTCACATCCCAGAGAATGTCAGTTTTTTAATAGTGTTCCAGAAATTGCCCTTTGTTACACTTTCCCAATGATGACAGGGGGTTAGTTCAATTGACAGGCAGTGTGGGAGGCAAGGGTTCACCTGCAGTGTGGACAATTTATTTAGTGATTATCATTTGCTCTTCAACGCAGGAATAAAGGGGTGCTTCATCTCCACCACTGTCGTATGACTGAGCTACGATGCTAATAAGAAGCTCTGAAGCCTCATTTTCAGAGTCTTTTTTCCTTTACATTGCAGCTAATGGCAGGCAAAGGGTTAGATGTTAGATGAGGGGAAGGCGAGGTGTTCATAGACTCAGAGCTCCCTCAATCATCGTGTCCTTCGACTGCAAGAAGGTCATGGCTTTGGCCCTGTTCCACGCCAGCTCACACTTTTTACAGCTGATTGGAGCTGCAATGATGAAGCCTGCGTGTTGGCCCAAATCGACCCATTTCCTATGGAGGTATGCGATACTGCAAAATTTGATTCAATCTGTACCAAGTCAGCACACCACCAGCATTACCAATAAAAATCTGATACATGTAAATAAAGAGAGTAACTCATTGGATGGCAACTGTGCTTTCAAAAAAAGGCAAAATTGCAAGAAAATAAAAATGTCTTTGTTGCAGTCTCACAAAATTTAGGTGCTTGTGAGTGAGCTGATTTTGTGCAGCCAGATTTTGAAAATCATAAACTATATTCATGTGCACAATGTGCAAATCTCATAATAAAAAAGTAAATAAAAATAAGCTAATTTAACTAATTTTTGTGAAGATTTACTATGACCTCACATCTTATGATTAAAGGGGTATTTAAGACTGAACTCAATCACAGATCTCTGTTGGATCTTTAAATGTTAAACAGTGATTGCTGTCGCTCCAACTACTCAAGCAAATTTTCCTTTTCTGTGCTCCTTTTCAAAATCCTTCTGGTGCCACTATTAATCCTTTTTTTCCCCTTTCAATTCTGGTGCAAAGGGCAACAATCTGACACCATTTTGTCACTTTTTGAACACACTATGTTATTCCCAAGCACATCTATGGTACAGCTGGGATTTCCTCCTCTTTCTGTGACACAAGCATGAGCCTCGTAGAACCCTCTGTGTTTTTTTCTGCAGATATTCTCTGGACAGGGACATCAATGGAGAACTAAGGCTGGGAGAATGAGTGTGGGTCGTCAGGAGCAAGAAGTGAGGCAGAAGCAGCAGAAGAGAAGGGCCACTGATGGATGTTGCTTCCCATGGTCATGTTAGTAAATGTCCAGTCATTTTGTGGAAAAATTGAGGAACTTCAGGAAAATGTGAGTTATCTGGTGGAATATGAAAGTGCTTGTGTTCTGGCACTGACAGATGGCTCCACAGAATCTCGCTGGATGCTCTGAACTTTATTATGAGCAAATTTTTTTCATTCAACCTTTATTTATAGTCTCATTGAGTCACGAGGACTCATTTTTAAGAGACCAGTTTTATACACAGATGAGGTAAAGACAACAATAAACAGCCATAAAATGCATATAAAATATGAAGTAAATAAAAGTAATGTTATGAAACAAAATAGAACCAAGTTACATTATGAAAATGGGTAAAATACTAAAAACAGGGACATACCGGTATCTGCATTGATTTTTTTTGCATTGAACATAACAATTGTTTAAAATCCCTTAGAGAGATCAAAGTTGACAGTTTCAGATTTATTTGCAAGGTGTTCCAGGAAACAGGAGCAGAGTAAGAGAAGGCCCTTTTGCCTAGTTCAGTCCACACTGAGGGGACGCTGCAGGTAATTCATGTTCAAGTAGGTTTTATTATCATTCGCATCACATGTGGAACATGAGGTGGAACGAAATTGTGTACACAGGGTCCCAGTTACATCCAACAATAGCAAAAATATAAACTGTAAAAGAAACAGTAATAATTATCTAAGATATAAACTAAGAATACGCTAAACACTAATAATGCAAAACAATACGCCAAACAACAGCAGCACGAACATGAGTCTGTGTGAGCAGGAGTGCAAATGAATACAGCAGCATGAAATAATCAGCATTGATAATCAGCAGCACATATCAGCAATCAAAGTGGCATTACAGTGATTTTTTTCATGAGTCTGATGCTGGATCCCCACCGCACGCATCTCGCGCAGCCGAAGCAGCCACTTTACATTGAAGTCTATGGGGACGCGAATCTTGGAGCAGCGGGTCGTGTCGCGGCGCATCTACAGCATACAAGCAGCGCGAAAGTGAGCAGCAGCTGTTTCCTACTCCCGCGTCGCATCCGAGCAGCGACTGTGCTGCTCGGCAGCACAGCTGTGGAAGCACGGCATTCCGTGCTTCCACAGCTAGATTCAGCTCGCTGCTCAGCAGCAAACAATCAGGACCAATCAGGAGAGACTCTGCCATGTGATCACGCAACGACGACGGGACGGAATTAGGTGGGCACCGCGCGAAACGTTTAACAGATGAAAAAAATCCCGCGGTAAACATGGAGGAGAAACTTACAGCAGGTCGTCAAACTGGGGGCGGGTGACACGGAAGTACCGCTGAAAGCGCTCCTCGTCTGCGCGCAGCTCCTGGATCAGATGGTGAAATTCACCGAATCCATGACGCCTCTCTAATGTGGGGTGAATCCAGAATCGTCGTTGTGCACGGCGTCTGCGTGTTGCTGCTTTGTAGATTAAGTACAAGGCAATTCTTCGTATTGCGTCCGCCATTTTTCTGAGACCGGAAATAAACAAACACCGGAGCGGAAGAGGACCAACACGCTCCTCCTCCCACTGCAGACGCGTTAGATGAGGACAGTCATCTGTTGACAAGCAGCCAGTACAGTGCGTTTGGAGATTTTTGGAAGCGCGATATGCTTTAGGTGAGGATGAGGCATAACAGCTTCAGGGTAGAAGCTGTTCCTCAGTCTAGTGCAGGGGTCTGCAACCTTTACAAAACAAAAGAGCCATTTTACGCCTTCGTTCACTAAATCAAAAGTGTTCAGAGCCACAACATGCTACTGGTGACCCATGGCCACTTTAGGTTTGTTGGAAGGGGCTTTTGTGGCCACTAGGGGTGACATTATGAAAAATAAAATAACTAATAATTTTTATTTTTATAATTTAAGACAAATGGCAAAAAAATGATTATTTTAAAGAGGTTTGTTAATTAATAAAAACTATGAACTATACAAATCTAGGCAAGAATGTTCATGCGCAATAATCCTGGTACCAAATCCAATAACTCTCAGTCGGGTCATCTGGACAGTTTCTTTTTTATAGAAACGTTCTCCAGTAGCCTGGTTGTAACCAGACCCTGTCCTTCACTTCGCTTCGTACTAGGGTCTGGACTTTTCCCATTGAAAAACGTTTCTTGCTGGAGGCGTGGCCTCTGCTTAGGAACAAAACCATTGGATATTTTGAACAGGGAAAGCATTCTGCTCCCTCCCCTCAGAGCCACCCCCCGTGCTCTGGTGAACTTGACTGACAACTGCTCCGCCCCCTGCTCCAGGAGTCCTGCAGCTTTTCTCTCGCTGCGCAAACTCAGTGTTTATATGTTATAAAACGTTTTAATACAATAAAATCAAACCATGGATCGCTGGTCCAGCTCACCAAAAGACCAGAAAATCTGCTGGGACTCGGTCAGCAATAAAACCCGAGTTTAATTCTCGTGACAACCTGAGGCATTTCCGTGTTCATTTTACTCAGCAGGAGGGTGGAGGAGAAGGAGGACGAGGGAGCGATTACTTAACTTTTGGGAGAAAAAAACAAAAGAAAACTCCAGATAAGGGATTAAGCAGGGGAAATTAATAAATTTGTGTCACATATAAAACAGTTCTGCATCGCTTTGCATCGCTTTGAATGATGCCGTGCTCTGGTGAACTTGACAGCTGCTCCGCCTCTTGCAGCGTTTCTCTCGCTGCGCAAATTCTGTGTTTATATATAAAACGTTTTAATACAATAAAATCAAACCATGGATCGCTGGTCCAGCTCACCAAAACACCAGAAAATCTGATGGGACTCGGTCAGCAACTAAAACCCGAGTTTAATTCTCGTGACAACCTGAGGCATTTCCGTGTTCATTTTACTCAGCAGGAGGGTGGAGGAGAAGGAGGACGAGGGAGCGATTACTTAACTTTTGGGGGAAAAAAACAAAAGAAAACTCCAGATAAGGGATTAAGAAGGGGAAATTAATAAATTTGTGTCACATATAAAACAGTTCTGCATCGCTTTGAATGAGAACATGCCGCTGCTCGCTGACTGAGCGCTGGCAGAGCCCTTTTATAGGACGCTGCGCGCTGGGACTGGTGGGGGCGTGGGTTAGGGTCCAAAACTCCACCCCTTCTGTTCTCTGATTGGTCCGAACAAAAATCTACCGGAGAAATCCTTGTGGGTGGGTGAAATCCCAGACTGTGAAGTGAAGGGAAATGAGAATTGAGCGGAGCTGTGCAGGAAGGCGAGGGCCAGGCTAGTTCTCCAGATGACCCGACTGAGAATTATTGGATATACAAATCTAGGTACAGTATTTTTTTGTAATTGTGGAAAAATGAATTAAGTATAGAAATAAAGCATAAAGTTAAAGTTCTACTCCTTGTACTTGTTCCAATATCCACATATTTGCAAATGAAACGACTTAAAAACTGCTAAAACTAGTAGTTTTTTGTTGTTTGTACAACAACCAATTCAGTTTTGGTCAAAGCTTGAAAGAGCCGCTGCAGCGGGACCAAAGAGCCGCATGTGGCTCCAGAGCCGTAGGTTGCAGACCCCTGGTCTAGTGGTTCTATACTTAATGCTCCTTAACCTCCTTCCTGTGGGGAGCGGGGTAAAAGTGTGTGTGCTGGGTGAGTGGGGTCCTTCATGATGCAGGTGGCTCTCTTCCTGTATCTGGAGGTGTAGATGTGTGTGATGGTGGGGAGACTGACTCCAACAGACTTCTGTGCAGCCTTCACCACTCTCTGTAGAGCTTTTCTTTCTGCAACTGTGCAGCCTCCATGCCACATGTTAATGCTGGAGCACAGGATGTTCTCCACTGCACATCTGTAGAAGGAGGTGAGGACTGAGCTTCTCAATCCAGCTCATCTCAGTCGTCTGAGGAAGTAGAGTCTCTGGTGAGCTTTCTTAATCAGGCTGGTGGTGTTGTTGCCCCAGCTAAGGTTGTTATTCAGGTGTACACCCAAGTACTTGTAGCTGGAGACCATTTCCATAGCAGAACTTCCTATATTCAGGGGTGGGGTAGGGGGTTAGGTGTGGTTGTTCCAAATGATGGTAGTGATGGCTTGAGAGCGCATGCTGTAGCTGCACTGATGAAGTGACATGTAGGAGGAGATATATAAAACAATCGCAAACCAGTTTGAAGCTTTAGCTATGAACATCAGTTTGAAAGGAGGTCAGATCTTAACTGTTGTAGGTTGTTATCGTCCCCCCTCCGCAACACCTGAAGCTCTGTCCTCCCTGACTGAATTCATAGGAAATTTAAAACACAATGAGATTTTTGTGGCAGGAGATTTCAACATTGATTGGGATAAGTCAACCCCCCTCTGTGATAAATTCAAGGAATGTTGCTTATCTCTCAATCTAACACAACTTATTGATTCTCCCACCAGACCAAACAAAAAAATGTCCTGAAAAATCTTCCATCTTATATCTGTTTTTCACAAATGCACCTCACAAATTTCCTGGTACAGGTGTATTTGCGAACATTTTGAGTGATCATTCCGTAATAGCAGCTCTTAGATCTACTATACTTCTACCTGCTAAGCCCAGAATAATTCAAAAAAGGGATTTGAAACGTTTCTGTGAACAGTCATTCCTCTGGGATCTATCCCACTTTGATTGGCAACGTATTCTATTAATCAACGACGTGAACACTGTTTGGAACTATTTTCATAATAGTTTCATTTACTTTGTAAACAAACGCGCTCCTTTCCGGCAGTTCAGGATAAAGTGACATGACAGTCCCTGGTTTACTCCTGAACTAGCTGACCTCCTGCATAGGAGAGATCATCTTTGGGCCGCAGCAAGAAAATCAGACTCAGACACTGATTGGTTGAATTTTCGGCAGTTGAGGAATAAATGCACAACTGCCATCAAAACCGCAAAACATAATTATTTCTTATCTCAGACCTCCAAAAACCTAAACAATCCTAAAAAATTCTGGAAAACCATCAAATCTCTCTCAGGCATCCCCCAATCATCTGACCTCCCATCACAACTTTTCGTTGACTCTGTTCCTGTGTCAAATAAGCACGAGATCCTGAACTGTTTCAACAAACATTTTGTTGCTTCTAGTTCATTATTTGACACAGTTACAAATGGAAAATCAGCCACTTCATCTAATAATCCAATTTCTACAAATCAAATCCCTCCTACAAGTCAATCCTCAGTTAATCACACCTTCTCTTTTTCTCCGTTCTCAGTCAGCGAGGCAAATAAACTGTTAAATGATCTTGATCTTAAAAAATCTGCAGGTCAGTGGTCGTAAGATGGAGTAAGTCGCACTTGCCAGTGCTCCGGTTAAAACTTATTTTTTAGCACCACCAAGCCCTCTACATTTAATATTTTTTGCCTATTATCATGCACACAACTTCCACCAAACATCTCTTTTAAAGATTTTAAATAAAAAATGTCTCAAAAGTCGACAAGATCGAAGAAGGACGCTGAGAAGGATGACGCTGGCCTAATAACCCTCGAGGCAATTACGTCGCTGCTTGAGGAGCACCGCGCGGCGCTGTCAGCTGAGTTTAAACAAACTTTCCACCAGCTGGATCTCAAACTGGACCAGACCCGGCTCGCGGTGGAGGAACACGGCCAGCGTGTGTCATCACTGGAACTTGTCACTAACGACCTGAGCCAGCGCATGTCGGAGGTGGAAAACACCTGCTCAACTCTCCAGGAGGAAAACGCCAGACTAAAATCTAAACTAGCAGATTTAGAAAGTCGAAGCAGACGGCAAAATATTTGTGTGCTAGGTTTACCGGAGTCTATTGAGAGCGGACGTCCTACAGACTTCTTCTCCAACCTGCTGTGCGACATCTACGGGCATAACACGCTTCCTTCTCCACCCGAGCTGGACCGGGTCCATCGAACCCTCGCCCCGAAACCCGCCTCGGACCAGCGGCCGCGCCCAGTTATCCTGCGAGTACACCGGGTCCAGGTGAAGGAACTCCTGATCAGGGAGGCTCGACGCAGAGGTAAACTTGAATACCGGGGGAAACCGGTGCGGATCGTGGAGGATTACAGCCCAGAAGTCCTTAACCAACGTGTGGAGTATAAGGACGTGATGGCTGCGCTGTACTCTTTGGGTTTAAAACCTGCTCTGCTTTTTCCTGCTCAACTCCGCGTGACTTTACCTGATGGACACAGAAAGTGGCTGGGCTCTATGGAGGAGGCGCAGAAGTTCACTGACAACTTACCTCAGGATTCATAGCGCAAGTAATATTTAAACTTTTCTTTTTACTGATGAGCAATGCACTGTTCCCGCACTGGCTTTGTTAAGTTTACACTAAACTTTTCTTTACATGAGGTGAGGAACAGATGAGCAGGACTCTGCCCATATTCTCATTATCTGAGACTTTTTTAGTTTTTACTGCGGCTTTTTTGGTTTTGTATTTAAGCACATAAATAATTGAAGTATTCCTGTATAAAAATGGGTGAAATATATAATGTTTTCAATATATTATTTTGAACTATTAACATTTTTCCTCTTCTCGTTTACCTGTTGACTATCTTGAGCTGAATTTTGGGTTAGTCCTGGATTGATTGATAATTAATTTGAGATTAGGATTAATTTAACTTTAGGTTTGTATATGTGTGCGTGATTACCGGTACACATTTATGTGTATACATTTTTTTGGCCTTGCATACTTTAAACTAGTTTGTGAGGTGCTTATAATTTTTTTATTTTTTTTATCCCCCCCCCTTTTATGATACTGGAGCCCTAGTTTAAAAGTTAGACAGGACAGGAGTTACCTCAGCCTTTACAGCGCAAGTACAGTAATATTTAACTTTTCTTTTGACTGATGTGCAACGCGCTGTTCCCGCACTGGCTTTGTCTATGTTTAGACTAAACTTTTGTTTACATGAGGTGACGAACAGATGAGCAGGACTCTGCCCATACTCTGATTATCTGAGACTTTTTTTTTTGGTGGGGCTTTTTGGTTCTGTATTTAGGCACATAAATAATTGAAGTAGGCCTATTCATGTATAAAAATGGGTGAAATATATAATGTTTTCAATATATTATTTTGAACTATTAACATTTTTCCTCTTCCTGTTTACCTGTTGACTATCTTGAATTGAATCTTGAATTGGTCTTGGACTGATTGAAGATTTAATTTAGGATTAGGATTAATTTAACTTTGTTTATATGTGTGTGCGTGATCACACATCTATGTGTACATTTTTGGCCTTGCATGAGGTGCTTATACATTTTTTTTCCCTCTTATGATACTGGAGCACTAGTTTAAAAGTTAGACAGGAGACTTATTTTTAATTTTTATGGAGCTTGCTGCTTCTGTTTTTTGCAGCTGTCCAGGGTGGGAAAGGGAGGGGGGTGGGGGGTCCATCACTGCCATTAATTTATATTTTCTTTCACTTTGCCAAGAACTGCACAGCCATCAACACATTAGACTGTATTACCTACCTTTCTTATACAAATTATTAGTAATATGAGTGGTCAGTTGGTGTTGTCAAGCTGGAACGTCAAAGGTTTGAACCACCCCGTCAAGAGAAGGAAGGTGCTTTCTCATTTAAAACAGTTAAAAACAGGCATTGCTTTCCTGCAGGAGACTCACATTAGAAGTGACGATAGCAAACGATTACTGCAAACATGGCACGGGCAGAGTTTCCATTCCTCCTTTCGAGCAAAGGCTCGGGGCGTCTCGATCCTCATCAGTCAAGACATTTCATTTGAACCATTTCAAGTTAACTCAGATAAATATGGTCGTTTTGTGATTGTTTCCGGTAAATTGTACAACACACCAGTAGTGCTAGTTAACGTTTATGCCCCAAATACGGATGATGTTGGTTTCTTTGAGAAATTATTTTCACTGCTCCCGGACCTAAACACATACTCATTGATACTCAGTGGTGACTTGAATTGCTGGTTGGATCCAGTTTTGGACAGATCCTCTACAAACCCTGCCACAGCCAGCAGGTCGTCCCACACTATTCGTGCCTTTCTATCTAAGTATGGCCTGTGCGATGTATGGCGTTTTTTACACCCAGCTGAGAGAGAATATTCTTTTTTTTCTCATGTTCATCACTCGTACTCGAGGATCGATTACTTTTTCATAGACAACAAACTTCTTCCCTCTGTCCGTGGCTGTGACTACCACAGTATTGTCATCTCAGACCATGCACCTGTCACTCTGTCTCTGTCCCTCCCTGACATTCCTATAAGGAGTAGACAGTGGAGATTCAATTCAACGTTACTGTCAAACAATGATTTTGTTACATTTATAGAAAAAGAAATAACCTTCTTTCTATCCATAAACAGAACTCCTGGGATCCCATTGTCAACCGTTTGGGATACCCTTAAGGCCTATCTTAGGGGACAAATCATTTCATATACCGCCCGGCTGAGGCAAAAATCTCAAAAAGAAAGAACTGATTTAGCCCAGCAGATAAAAGAAATTGATCAACAATATGCTCAAAACAAATGCCCTAATCTGTACAAAAAAAAGTAGAACTCAAAACTAAGTTTGATTTATTGTCTACATACTCAATAGAACAATCACTTTTGAAAAGTAAATCATCATTTTACATACATGGAGAAAAGTCAGGAAAACTACTGGCAAATCAGTTGAAGGGTGCCACGGCTAAACAAATCATCCCTAAGATCCAATTAAAGAACGGCACCATAACTCTAGATCAGGGGTGCTCATTAGGTAGATTGCGATCTACTGGTAGATCTCTGAGGTAGTACTGGTAGATCGCAGCGACATTAAAAAATAATTGTCAGCCTATCAAACATCCTGTCACTTGATTCACATACAGGACAGCCATTCACAACCCTCATTCTCTCAAACCAGCTCCGAGATATTCTCGGGGAAACCTCATCCCCGCTCCCCCACCCCCAAAGGTGTGAAATTCTCCCTGTGTGAAGTTGCACATACAAACGGCTTCAGTCCCCTTATTTACCACCTCCTTTTCTGAGCACATGTTCAAGAAACACAACACAAACTTCATCTTGCTCAAGATGAAAGTTCTGCAGTGGAGTTAAATTCAAAGCAGTCTGTTCCTCAGACAAATAGTGTTAAATTATTATTTTATCTATGAATGTTTCTGTTAAATTATTATTTTGTATAAATGCTTCAGTTCAGTGCTCTGAGATTACTTCTTTTGTGAATTGACGCTATATAAATAAACTGAATTAATTGAATCTTAGAACATCTTTACTCAGCAAACACAACAGTTTAGGTCAAAATACTATCATTTGAAAGCCACAGTACTATAGTTCATAATTTCTTATCTGGCAACCCGACTGACATGAAAACTACAGCATTTTTCATGTAAACCAGCTTATTTTTTGTTTATTACCCCCACTAAACATTGAAAAATCACTAATGTTTCCACAGGTTGTTTTCGTGTAAACGGGGCCTTATAGTAGGTAGATCACTTTGACTTGATCATTTCAAAAGTAGCTCGCATGCTGAAAAAGTCTGAACATCCCTGCTCTAGATCATTTACAAATTAACAGAGCATTTAAGGACTTTTATTCCCATTTATATACTTCAGAATCTCAAACCAACAAGAATTTATCTTCTCAGTTTTTCGAAAAGACCAATATGCCAAAACTCACACCCAATCTGAAAGATGCACTGGAGATCACAATATCCCTGACAGAAATTGTGTCAGCTGTATCGGTAATGCAGTCTGGCAAATGTCCGGGTCCTGACGGCTTCCCTGCTGAATTTTTTAAGAAATTTTCTCCATTACTTTCCCCACTCTTACACTCGGTTCTCTTAGAGTCGTTTGACCAAGGATCCCTTCCGAAATCTTTCTTAGAGGCCTGCATTACCCTCATTGCAAAGAAAGGAAAAGACCCAACTCACTGTTCCTCTTATCGACCAATCTCCCTTTTAAATACAGACGCCAAAATTTTAGCCAAAGTTCTTGCTCAAAGGTTGGAAAAGATCCTTCCTTTCATCATATCAAAAGACCAGACTGGATTCATTAAAGGCAGGCACTCCTTTTTTAATATCAGACGCCTTTTGGACATTATTTATTCTCCTTCGGATACTGTTCCTGAGTGTGTTATTTCCCTTGATGCGGAGAAAGCATTTGATCGGGTTGAATGGGACTACTTGTTTAATGTTCTTGACAAATTTGGTTTTGGCCCCAATTTCATTACATGGGTGCAATTAATTTATTCACATCCCACCGCAACCATTCGTACCAACTCTCAGATATCGAAACCATTCAGTCTACATCGAGGAACTCGCCAGGGATGCCCACTGAGCCCTTTGCTCTTTGACCTGGCAATTGAACCTCTTGCCACTGCTTTGCGGTCCTGTGACACAATTTCAGGAATCTGGAGAGGCGATATGGAGCACAAGGTCTCCCTTTATGCTGATGACCTTTTACTTTTCATTTCTCATCCGACTGACACGCTGCCTTCCGTTTTATCATTACTTGAGGAATTTGGAATCAATTCTGGTTACAAATTAAACTTGAGTAAAAGTGTAATTTTCCCTGTCAATACCCTGGCGCAGACTCTTGACTTTAGTAAATGGCCTTTTAAAATTGAGAAGATAAAATTCTCTTACCTGGGTGTTACAGTTACGAGGAGGTATAAGGATTTATATCAAGAAAATTTTGTCTCTCTGTTGAATCAGACAAAGCAGGCATTATCCCGATGGTCACCGCTTTCCACTTCCCTCATAGGCCGTATTAACTCAGTCAAGATGGTCACTTTACCTAAGTTTTTATATCTCTTTCAAAATATTCCTGTTTTTATCCCTGGTTCATTCTTTGTTCAGTTAGATTCCATCATTTCATCATATCTGTGGCAAGGAAAACGTCCACGCTTAAATAAGACATATCTCCAAAAAACTAAGGCCGCAGGCGGTCTTGCCCTTCCAAATTTCCGCTTTTACTATTGGGCAGCAAACTTGCACTGTCTAGCATTCTGGTCATTCTATTACAACAGGCCTGACAGCCCTGACTGGGTAGAGATGGAGTCACAGTGTTCTGGGAAATGGTCCTCCGTGGCTTTCTTGGGATCCTCATTCCCGCTTCCACCACTTACAACTGTTATAAATCCAGTTATAAAACACTCACTAAAAATCTGGGCACAATTTCGTAAATATTTTGATTTCTCTAGTTTCTCTCTTTATAGCCCTATTATGTCTAACCAACTTTTCAAACCATCATCTCAGGACTCTGTTTTTAAAGAATGGCAAAGAAGGGGTATAGTACGCTTCAATGACTTGTTTCTCAATAACACTTTAGCTTCATTTCAACAACTATGTGAAAAATTTAGTCTTCCCCAGTCCAATTTTTTTAGGTATCTCCAAATACGGCACTTTATTACTCTTCATTTGTCCAACCTCTCCATTTCAACTGATAGCAGTATTGTTGACACTATTCTTTCTTTAGACCCAAATAAAAAACAGTCCATTTCATTCATTTACAGTAAACTATTGGATTTGAAGCGTGCTTCCTCAGATAAAATCAAAGCTGCTTGGGAAGAGGATCTCGGCTCCTCTATTTCAGAGGACTCTTGGACCTCCATACTCAAACTGGTGAGCTCCAGCTCTCTCTGTGCTAGACACTGTCTAATACAATTTAAAGTGGTGCACAGAGCTCACATCTCTAAACTGAAATTGTCCTCTATGTATCCTGATGTCAGCCCATACTGTGTGAGATGCAAACATGCTGAAGCCTCTCTCTCCCATATGTTTTGGTTTTGCCCATCTCTGAACAAATATTGGCGGGAAATCTTTCAGACTTTATCACGCGTACTAGATACACGTCTGAACCCTGACCCACTGATTGCTCTGTTTGGTCTTGTAGAGGGCATGACAAACCTAAATAAAAACCAACAACATGTAATATTAGCACTGTTAATTAGCATTATTAATGAAAAGTGCATTATAAATGGAATTCATTATTATTATTATTATTATTAATATCGTTCACCTCTCTCCTGGCCAGACGAGCTATACATAGTTCCCAGACACGCCCCCAGTATTGCACAAACCGGTTTTCGCACCACATCTGAAGGCAGAGAAGGCAAAGATGGCGAACGAGCAGAGCAAATTATACGGACAAAAACACGAGCTACCACAGCTTCACCAAGGAACAATAGCAAAATGGCAGTGGTCGGAGTTAAATGAGTTTGAGAAAGAAATCATGGCAGACGAATCAGACAACTTGTCACAAAGTAGTTACTCCGATATCATTAATTATTTAATTATTACAAGGAGCGAGCGCACACCGGCTTCACAGCGCAGAGCTTCACAGCTTTAAATCCAAAAAAGATGTGTAAACTGTCTCAATCAGATCTAACCAGCTAAAAAAAGGTTTAACTAAAATAACACACAGCCAACAAACAGTCCAAGCTGAACACAGACCAGAACCAGCACTTTTGAGTCTTACCGTGTTGGAAGTTAGCATGTTGTTAGCATCTGGAGCGAGGCTCGCGGGAGCTCAGGTCGGACGGCGTGGATCCGTCGCGGCCGCGGGGGCACGTCCCATGGGACCGACGCGTCGCCCGCACGACTTGGCTCCCGTCCTCCTTCTCCAACTGGGACGGTCTCCCCGCCGGTCCTGGTGGACCGTGAGGAGGCCATTGTCGCGTTAGCGAGATGCTAAGCTAACAGCATGCAAGACGGTTTGCTAAATAATGAAAAAAAAAAAAAACCAGCTCTAACACACAGACAGTTGTACTCTAACATTGTTCTGACATAGTTTCACAAAATGATTTATGTAGAATATTTTGTTTACCGGCCAAAAGGACGACGTCTTCCAGAGCAGATCCGAGCCAGACTCAGAGAGAGGAGCTGCAGTCCAGCTTCTCCGATGAGATAAATCCTTCACGTTTACTTTTTTTTTTGATTAAGTGAAACCTGCGCGTTGCCCAAACGTCTACCCGACTGGAACACCCACTGACACAACACGAAGTAACCATTGCAATTAATTAGAAATTACCGGTAACACAAAAAAACCCGTGAAAAATGAACATCCATTAGACCGCGCTGTCCCCTGTTCTGACTTTCAAAATGAGGGTCCACCCGGAAGTAAGACGGATGTGACGTCACATGGGAACTATGTATTTTGCTTAGGTGGAAAGAACAGTCTCCACCCACTCACGCTCAGTGGTTGGCTGGCATGTCCTGTTTAAAGCTGGAGAAAATCAGATTCACACTCCAACAGAAAGAGGGTAAATTTGAGAATGTTTGGGGACCTTTCCTGAATTCTGTTCCAGTCTCTCTGACAACACAACTCACTCAGGTTAATGCAGTCTCTTGGCTATTTTACCTTCTATTTATTTTTTTCCCTTTTCTTTTGGCAGTGATTGGGTAGGGATTATTTTCTATGTTATTATTATTATTATTTTTTTTTCCTTTAGTGTGGATTATAATGTACATGTTACAACTCAAATTGACTGTTGTTTTTTTTGTTTGTTTGTTTTGTTGTTGTTGTTGTTTGAAAAAAAATGAAAAAATTCAATAAAAAAGATCTTGAAATTGAAAATACACAAAAATACAGGAAAACATATCTACTTTATACAAAATTTTCTACCCACCCACCATTTGCGTTCCGGCATCAATTTACAAATGAAGCCCTGTTACTTCTTGGTATGACTGCTGTTATGATTCTGTTCAGTTTTATGTAAAGAGTTTTCTGTAATAATTTGAAGAAGTGGTGATACATTTACAGGAAACCCCCGACTTACGGCGCACCCGAGATACGGCAACCCGGACCTACAAACGTATCATATTTAATAATGTAAATAAACTGTTAAATGATCTTGATCCTAAAAAATCTGCAGGTCCAGATGAACTTCCACCTTATTTCTTAAGGCTGGCTGCTCATATCATCACAGTCCCTGTGACCCACATCTTTAATCTGTCCATAAGCCAAAACACCATTCCGGATGCTTGGAAAACAGCCTTTGTTCTTCCTTTGCTGAAGGGAGGTGACCCCACCTCACTGAACAATTATCGACCGATCTCTAAACTCTGCATTTTAGCCAAGGTTCTAGAAAAACTGATAAACTCTCAAATCAAAAATTATCTGGACTCATTTAACATCTTACCTCTCCATCAATCTGGTTTCAGGAAACAACACAGCACAACGACTGCTTCACTGAAGGTTCTTAATGACGTTGTTGAAGCATTGGATGCTAAGGATTATTGTGCTGCACTTTTCTTAGACCTGTCTAAAGCTTTTGACACTGTGGATCATAACATCTTGTGTCATAAGCTCTCAGAAATCGGTTTCTCTGATCACACCATTGGTTGGTTTTCTAATTATCTTTCCGATCGGAGGCAATGTGTTCAACATAACGGTACTTCTTCCAGTTATTTAACAGTTAAAAATGGTGTACCACAAGGCTCAGTCTTAGGACCAACCCTCTTTACAATCTACATAGCTAATGTAGGTCAGAGCATCCCTGATGCATCCTTACATTTCTATGCTGATGATACAGTTGTTTACTGTCGAGCTAAAACAGTAGCTAAGGCTTTCCAGTTTCTGCAATCCGCTTTTGACATCATCCAGTCAGATTTGTTCCGTCTCAAACTTGTCCTAAATGCTGATAAAACAAAAGGGATGTTTTTTTTCAAGTAGGAAGTCGGTCCCAGCAGTTCTTCCTCTGATTTTATCCTCAAACGGTGTCCCAATTGAGTTTGTTGATTCCTATAAATATTTGGGTATCCTGGTCGATTTGCATCTCTCTTTTAAACTCCACGTGGAAAACCTTGTAAAGAAACTGAATGTCAAACTGGGTTTCTTTTTCAGAAATAGATCATGTCTAACATTGAATGCTAGGAAACGCCTTATATCTGTGACTTTCCTTTCCTCCATTGATTACGGTGACATTATCTACATGAACGCTCTTACAAGCACCCTGTGGATGTTGGATGCTGTCTATCATGGTGCACTAAGATTCATAACTGGCTGTGATTATCTTACCCACCACTGCACCCTGTATTCACTGGTTAACTGGACATCATTAACCTCACGCAGACTCTTCCACTGGTACATTTTCATCTTTAAATCACTTCTTGGTCTGCTGCCCTCATACATCTCCTCCTACATGTCTTTGCGTGAGTGCAGCTACAGTGTGCGCTCTCAGGACATGATTACCTGCAGTGTTCCGTCAGTGAGGACTGAACTTGGAAAAAGGGCCTTCTCCTACTCTGCTCCTGCTTCTTTGAATGTCTTACAGAAAGATCTGAAGCTCTCGGCCATGACCTCTCTAGATCGTTTTGAGAATCTGTTGGAATCTTGGCGGGAACCAATGCAGATATGTTCCTGTTTTTGATTTTATACATCTACCCTACAACGTTTTTCTAGTTTTTGATACTTTGTTTAAATTTTTTTTCTGTATTTCTCTCTCATGTTTTTCTATTGTTTATTGTTTAAGGAAATTCTACCATTGCTGTTCATCATTCTTTAGTTTGTAGCAGGTTGCTCTTGTAAATGAGTCTATGAGGCTCAATGAGATTAACCTGACTAAATAAAGGTTGAATGAATATGAAGGCAACAGACCAAGAAGTGATTTAAAGATGAAAATGTACCAGTGTGAGAGCCTACATATAGATAATGACCAATTATGATGATTTATGATGACTTATTTTAATCTTGTTTTAATGACTGCAGGCTTGGGAAGTCACTTGGTAATTTTTACCCACACGTGACATGTCTCACTCAGCTTACAAAGTCCTTGGATTTGAGTGTTTGAAATAAATTCCAACGGTATCTGAAAACAGAGAACTACAAAGTTCATGCGCAGTCATGCAGGTACCAAATCCAATAATTCTCATAGATTGAGACTGTTGGCAGGTATGTATTTTGATGTTGATTCTCAGTCAACCATGACATAGCATACAAAAAAATTGCCAAAGGAAGTGGACTTTTAGTCTGTAGCTACTTTGTAGAAAAATGACCTGGCTCTAATTTGAAAATAACTGAATTGCCACATTCAGACTGTCACAAAAAATGTACGGCAGTTTTTTTGTCACTTTTACCTGTCATGTGAATGTACCGGTAGCCTAATATAATATGTAGCTGTAGATAATACCAGAATTTGTGTCGATCTGCACACCATTATTCTCTGTGTTGATCTCTTCATGCAAATAGGATGGCACAGCAGGGTTGCAATTTTTTCCCTGCTCCTCTTTCCCCTGCCATGATTTAGAATTAGATAAATGCAATTATGGGTGAATTCATAGAGTTCAAAGGCACAGATGCATAGTGGGAAGCTCAGTGAGAATTAGGCCATCTTAATTTTTTTACTCCCTGTGGAGGAGTTATACTAAAACATGTTTTTGTTTTTTTGCTAAGACACAGCCATTAAAAAAGGCATTTAAATCAGTTTAAGTACCGAGTGCCTTGGAGGTTTTTTTTTTTTACATAAAAAAAGATTTGACAGGCTCCAAGGAGTTTGATTAGCTCTCTCAAAATCTGACAAAATCTGGAAATTGGTCTGAGTGTGCTCTGTGTTGTTTAAGAATTGATTTTCACTGACTGGATTAAACTGTTTTCAAACAAAATGCCATCAAGAAATGCTAAATATAAGCGTAATAGAAGTGTTTGAGGGTCTCTTGAATTTATGTCGAGTAAAATCTCAAGTATTTGAGATGAAGGCAACGGGTATTTCTAAGTATTTTGTGGAGAACAATGAGGAAATCCATGATGAAAAAGAAATTGTAATTTACATGCTGCCATTAGGATCAATCATCACACGTCATAATCTGTCTTTTCACATGTATGCAGACGATTTACAAATCTATCTGCCAGTCACTCCCAACCCCTCACTCAGTTCAAACACTCTTGTCAACTGCTTAAATGACATTAAGCACTGGCTCTCTCAAAACTTCCTCCACCTAAACACAGATAAAACTGAATGCATTTTATTTGGTGCACCTGATGACACCAGCAACATCCTTCCCAGTCCCAGTGTTGGTTTTCCCCTCCCCCACTTCAACCCGGTGGTCAGAAATCTTGGAGTGCAGCTTGACTCCAACTTAAAGTTTGATAAACAGATCAGTTCTGTTGTCAAGACCAGCTTCTTTCAGCTCCGTCTGCTCTCCAAAGTCAAGTCATTTCTCAGCCGTGGTGATCTGGAGAAGGCCATCCATGCCTTTGTGACCTCCAGACTTGATTATTGTAATGCTTTGTATGTTGGTATTAATCAATCCTCCATCTCCCGTTTACAGCTTGTACAGAACTCTGCCGCGCGCTTTTTGACCAACACACGAAAATATGAACACATCACTCCTGTCCTGTCCTCTCTACACTGGCTCCCGGTTCAGTTCAGGATACAGTTCAAGCTGCTCCTGTTTGTTTTCAAAGCTCTGAATGGACTTGCTCCTCTGTACATCTCAGAACTTTTGAAAGCCCATCAGCCCGGCAGAGCTTTACGATCTGCCAGTCAACACCTGCTGGAGGTGCCTCGCTCAAGGTACAAACAATGGGGAGACCGGTCATTTTCTGTTGCCGGCCCAAAAGCCTGGAACAGTCTCCCCCTTGAGCTGCGTGCCACCTCTGATCTGACTCTGTTCAAAACCAGACTGAAGACCCACTTGTTCAAAAAAGCTTTCAGTGTGTAACTTTTATTACTTTTGGTATTTTAATATGTAGCATTTTTTATTTCCATTGCCTTTTTATTTCCACTTGTTCAAAAAAGCTTTCAGTGTGTAACTTTTATTACTTGTGTTATTTTAGTATGTAGCATTTTTTATTTCCATTGCCTTCTTTTATTGCTGTTGTTTCTTATTCTATTTTCATTGATTTATTGTTCCAGTTTATTCATCTTTTTATCCTGTTAAGCACCTTGGTCAATGCAAGGCATTGTAGGAAGGTGCTATACAAATAAAGTTTATTATTATTATTATTATTAAATGGCTTTAACAATTATTTTGTCAATGTTGGAACTAGCCTTGCAGCTAAAATACCTAAAGTGGATGGAGATGTGAACTCTTTAATTAATGGTTGTGTTAATAGTTTTTTTTCTAAAAGGAACAGACAAAGAGGAAATAATGAATATAGTAAAAAAAATTCAGACAAGAGATCTAAAGACTGAGCAGATATGGATTTGAAGTTTGTGAAAGATATAATGAGTCATGTTATTGTCCCTTTTACATATATATGTAATTTGTCTTTTTCGACAGGAACATTCCCAGACAGAATGAAAGTAGCTAAGGTTTATTTTGTTTTGTTGCACTCATTAAAAACGGTGATAAATGTGCATTTAATAATTACAGACCAATTTCCTTGTTGCCACAGTTCTCAAAAAATTTAGAAAAATTATTTGTTACCAGATTGGACAAATTTGTTGATGGGCAAAATATTTTAAGTGATAGTCAGTATGGGTTTAGAGCAAATAATTCTACATCTATGACTCTCATGGAGTTTATGGAACAAACAACTACAGATGTTGATAAAAAAAATGGTGTAAGTATATTTGTTGATTTAAAAAATACTTTCAATACAATAGATCACACCATTCTCCTTGAGAAATTGAATGTGTATGGCATTAGAGGACCAGCGCTGCAGTGGGTACATAGTTATTTGAAAGATAGGAAGCAGTTTGTACAGATAGATGATGTAAGATCTGATTTTTGTAATATCACATGCAGAGTTCCACAAGGCTCTGTACTTGGGACCTAAGTTGTTTATTATATGTCAATGATTTGGGTAATGTGTCGGGACTTCTAAGATGTATCCTCTTTGCGGATGATACTACTTTATTTTGTTTGGGTGAGGATATGAAACAGATGTTGGAATTGATGAAGAAGGAGTTTGTCAAAAATACAGACTTGGTTTAAACCAAATAAATTATCATTAAATCTAGAAAAAACTTATTATATGATTGGTAATAAAAAGAAAACTGCAGCTGTTTCATTTACAATTGAGGATGGTGGGATCTGTAGAGTGAGTGAGGTCAAGTTCTTGGGTATTGTCATTGATGACAAAATAACTTGGAAAAAACATATAGATTCTGTAAAAATGAAAATATGTAAATCAATTGCTGTACTATATAAAGTCAAGGACCTATTGTACATCTCAGAACTTTTGAAAGTCCATCAGCCCAGCAGACCTTTACGCTCTGCCAGTCAACACCTGCTGGAGGTGCCTCGCTCAAGGTACAAACAATGGGGAGACCGGTCCTTTTCTGTTGCCGGCCCAAAAGCCTGGAACAGTCTCCCCCTTGAGCTGCGTGCCACCTCTGATCTGACTCTGTTCAAAACCAGACTGAAGACCCACTTGTTCAAAAAAGCTTTCAGTGTGTAACTTTTATTACTTTGGTATTTTAGTATGTAGCATTTTTATTTCCATTGCCTCCTTTTATTGCTGTTGCTTTTATTCTATTTTCACTGATTTATTGTACCGGTTTTTATATTTTCTGTCCTGTTAAGCACCTTGGTCAATGCAAGGCATTGTAGGAAGGTGCTATACAAATAAAGTTTATTATTATTATTATTATTATTATTATTATTATTATTATTATTATTATTATTGAATGACAAAGCGTTGTTTTGTTGTATAACACAATCATTGTTCCACATTTAATTTATTCTATTGATGTTTGGGGAAAGGCATGTAAAACTACTGTATTACAAAACCTATTTTTATTTTACAGAAAAGAGCCATAAGGATTATTGCAAGAAAACACTTCTGTCATCCATCTAGTGCAGAGGTGCTCATAACGTCGATCGCGATCTACCGGTCGATCGCGGAGGCATTACTGGTCGATCGCAGCGTGACATTATAATTTTTTTTTTCCCCCGCAACGTGACATAAAAAATTGTCAGCCAATCAAACATCCCGTCACTTGATTGACATACAGGGCAACCAATCAGATGACAACTGAATCTTGAGTTTTAGCCTATCAAACATCCCGTCACTTGATTGACATACACGGCAACCAATCAGATGATGAGCTTTAGGTCACCGTTCATGCATAAAACAACGACGCGAAGGCGAAACGTAGCAAAACATACAAGCGAAAACAATTGTATTTCAGACTGTTCATGGAAAATACGACATCGACTTCCCACCGAAAAGCCAGCTGAGAAAGAGAAAGGTGGAGGAACTAAAATCCCAGTAGCAACTTCAAAAGCAAAACGCCGCCACCGAAGCATCGTTCCGGGTGAATGACGCTGTGATCAAAGTCAAAGTCAAAGTCAACTTTATTGTCAGAACTGCAATATGTACAGGACATACAGGATTGAAATTGCGTTTCTCTCAGTCCCTCGGTGCAACAGTAACCATTTAAACACTAAAACACTAAAACATTTAATAAACATAAGCATAAAATAGTAAAAGTGTAACACTGTCCTGAGTTTTTGCATAGTAGTATAAAAGTATGAAAATTTACACCAACACTAAAACACTAAACATTTAATGAACATAAGCATAAAATGAAATAATAAAAGTGTAATACTGTCCTGAGTTTTTGCATAGTAGTATAAAAAGTATAAAAAGTATATCTATAAAATAAACTGAAGGTTCTAGCATTGACATTTGCAAAGAGTGGCAAAGCAGCATATGAGTTAATGTACACAGTATATGTATGAGGTAGTTGATGTTGGTATAGAGGCAAAGTGGCATATGCAGTAAGGCACATAAGGCACATTGGGCATCCTTAAATAAGGCTAGTCAGAGAATACTGTATATGTATCAGCAGTAGTGTAGATATAAAAGTAGTGTAAATGTAAACAGTAGTAATAAATGTAAACAGTAGTAATAAATGTAAACAGTATTAATAAATGTAAACAGTGAATGTAAACAGTAGTATGACTATAGGCAGTAATGTAATACAAACATTAGTGCAAATATGAGAAGTAGTGCAAACTGAATGAGCACATGACCGAGAGTTTAGTGAATAACCCGTTTGATGACACAGAGTCCAGTGTTAAAATCTTTGTGTTGTGTGGTAATGTGTGAGAAAGTTTTTTGTGTTAAGGCAGTTCAAATGGGAGGGGAGGCAGAGCAGGCAGAGTGTTTAGCATCCTGACTGCCTGATGAACAGAGCTGTCTCTCAGTCTGCTGGTTCGAGCCTGGAGACTCCTCAGTCTCCTCCCTGATGGCAGCAGTCTGAAGCAGCTGTGTAGTGGGTGTGTGGGATCACCTGCTGTGCAGAGGGCTTTCCGAGTGAGGCGGTTGCTGTGTAAGTCCTGTAGTGAGGGGAAGGAGGTGCCGACGATCTTCCACGATCTTCTTATGGATGTTTCTCTGCACGCTTAAGAAACATACTGGTTGGGAGTTGACGTCGCTTTATTATTCAAATCATACGAGATACTTTTCATATAGCATAACCTCCTTGACTACTCTCCGTTCTCTGCACTTTTCCCGGTCCCGCAGCGCGTGCGTTTGCGTGACACACTTTTGCGGTGTGTTCACGGACAGTCTGTAAAATAAAAGCATAAACACCGCTGTATACATTAAGTCTCTCTGTACCAAAAGAGCCATTTTTATGCCTTCGTTCACTAAATTAAACGTGTCCGGAGCCATAACAACCTGCTACAACTGTGGTTATCAACTGGTGGTCTGTGGACCACTTTAGATTTGCTGGTGGGGGCTTTTGTAGAGATGACATTATAAAGTAAAAAATATCTAATGATTTTTTAACATTTATTAAAGTAAAAGACCAGATTCTTATAAAGAAGGGGGGTGGGGATCAGTTTCTACCATCTTTTTTTAAATAAAAAAAAAACTATATTGCTGTCACCACCACCGGGCACCTCATGTGGTCCCTGCGGGCGACCAGGTGCCAGCGGGCACCACGTTGGTGACCCCTGATTTATTATATGTTTATGTTTATGTTTATTAAATTTGTTCATTTTTTTTACAAAAGAAACACAATACTGTACAAGACAATCCCATAAATGATAACGTACAAAATATAAAAAAATGAAAGGTAGCAGAAAGAAGAATAAATCTTATTATATCTGCCCCTTTTTTCAAACAATCAGATTAAACAATAATAATCTTCCACCAACAGTACAAAATGACTAACTCTTTCTAATTTTCTAACTAATACAATACACATTACGTCATTTCATATATATATTTTTTAACAAATTCATTTTGATCATTTTCTTAAATGTAAACATTGACTTGGCATTTTTAACTACATTCTCCAAGCCATTCCATAATCTAATTCCCTGGATTGAGGTAGAACGTCCCTTCAAACTAGTTCTGAATTGTGGTTTTATAAACATCTCTGTTCCCTTAAGGTTATAACAACTTTGTCTTTTAACAAAATGCATTTGGATATTTAAAGGTAATGCGTTATTCTGAGCCCTATACATAACTGATAAAATATTATAATCTACCAAATCATGGAACTTCAATAACTTCAGTTGATAAAATAATGTACTAGATGGATGACAGTAATGTTTTCTAGTGATAATTCTTACAGCTCTTTTCTGTAATACAAAAATAGGCTTTGTGATTGTTTTACACGCTTTCCCCCAAACATCAATACAATAGATTAAGTGTGGAACAATGATTGTGTTATACAACAAATACAGAGCTTTATCATTCAATAGGTCTCTGACTTTGTACAGTACTGCAATCGATTTAGCTATTTTTATTCTTACAGAATTTATGTGTTGTTTCCATGTCAGTTTGTCATCAATGATAACACCCAAAAACTTCACCTCACTCACTCTACAAATCTCAACACCTTCAATTTTGAGTGGAACATCAACAGTTTTCTTTTTATTACTGAATATCATGTAATTAGTTTTTTCTAGATTTAATAATAATTTATTGATTTTAAACCACATATGTGTTGTGCAACATTAGCGTATTCAGTTATGCAAGGTACATCAACATACATTGTACATAAAAAGAATCCTTAATACATTTGAAGATAATTATATGTTTTTGCATTTTTGTATTGGGTAGATCATTTTGAATTGGTTGTTTTACAAGTAGCTGGCATGCTGAAAAAGTGTGAGCACCCCTGATCTAGTGTATTGTTTTTTCAATTGAAATTACTGAAGTTCCATGATTTAGTAGATTACCATATTTTAATGTTTGTGTTTAAGAACATGATTGAATTGTTGAAGAAATATGTATGAAGTACATCATGTAATTACACATTCCATGTGTAATATGTTGAAATTTGAAAATTGAGATGAGTTATTCATTTTTTATTACTTATAGATAATTATTGTTTGAATTGATTGTTTTGAAAAGGGGCAGATATAATATTTTCTTCTTTCTGCTGCCTTTCATTTTATATTTTCTTTTTTATAAGATACATGTGTTTGTTGTGTATTTACTTTTATAAAATAAAAAAAAGTATTTAAAAACAACAATTATTAATGGGATTAATAGGGGACATCAAGGAACTGAAGAGACAAGTTGAGAAGGACAGGTGAATTCCACTCGTGGAGTGTCAGGCGGCGAACTTGGAACAATATTCCAGCATCAACAACTTTGTCATCAGTGTGTTGGAGACCAGGCTGTGCTCATACATCTGGGCAGTGACACCAGTGAATACCGGGGATTGTAATGCGACTAACTGGGGTCTGCCGAGCAACACGTGGTGGCTGTCTTTAATAGCAAAGAAATCTCCATCAGAAACCATGAAATCAAGGTATGCCATACTTTTCTTCTCTCTCAGAAATATAAAGACAATAAATTGGCTATGGTTTAACAGGATACACAAAAACACACTCATACAAAGCAAGAAGCCTAAAGGAACCAACATCTATGTGAATGTACACCTTACAAAGAAAAACTTAGACATAGCAAAAAAAGGCTCACCTGTTCAGAAAACAGAAAAAAATATCAACATGGACTGCAAACTGTAAGATGTACATCAAATTGAATGGCTCACCAGAGAAAGCCAGTGTGTTAGTGATCAGAGAGATAGATAACCTGGATAAATACCAGTAACTTTCTGCATCAACATAAAGAGGTTACAAATAACACCACAGATCTAAGCTGTAACTTCTTTGACTTTCAAAACAACTCTTGTGGTTACTAGACCAAAAAGTAGTTTCACAATATTTGCAATTCTGTAAAAACAAAATGGAGACAATTTGTGCCAACAATAATCAGAAAGTTATAATAATTTTGTGAAGATTTTAATAACATGGTAAAGCCCCAGAAACACAAAACAACAGATGATTTAATTGACATAATGAACAGTTTAAGCATATATCCATCCATCCATCCATTCATCCATCCATCATTTTTTACCTGCTTCATAAGCTATATTTATTTGAATTAGATCTGGTGGTGGGAGAGGCTGCCGTACAGACCTGGCAAACTCAAACAGACATTGAGTTTTTTCCCCCCCTTTTATAGATGGCTTCCCTTCTCACCTTACAGCCATCTTCTCACACCGATATGATTTTTTTAGAGAGAAAGAAAAAACAGACATTGAGGTTTAATTGGGAATGTCTCGTGGAGCCCTTGGTCCATGCAACTTTCAACTCAGACCTCTGGGAGATTTTTTTAAACGTGCCAGGGGAGGTTGGGAACATGGATTCTGAATGGGTCATGTTTGGAGCCTCAATTGCCGATGCAGCTTTGTTACGACTGGTAAGGCCAAAACATATTCAGTGGACACTGGACACAGAAAAACAATTAAATAAAAATTGTATTGAACTAAAACTAAGCATCTCCAGGCAGGCGAGGTCCTCCCATGCTTCTCCCACAAGGTCTGGAGCATCCTCTTCTGGTTCAGCGTCCAAAGGAAGAAAGAAAAAATAATTTAAAGTGTCAACAGAAAGGTGGACCGGTGAGTCTGGCCAAAAGGAAAATAACGCCACCCAGGCAGACCCAGCCTTGTACAGGGCCGTCGAAGTTCCCCAAAGCAACGATCTGCCTCACAAAAAGTCCCTCTAAATAAATAAAAACGACAATAGGACTACCAACACTCACCAGATCATCAAAGTTCAAAATAATGAAAAAGATAACAGTCTCTCACTGTTCACAACAGCTGCCCCCTTTTGGACAACTGCACAAAAACTGCCCTCAGTGTCCCAAAGGCTCGCTCTGGCCACAGCGGCTCAGATCCACACCTTTAGACTGGGCTAGAGCTTCTACAAACACTCAAAGTGCTTCAATATACACAGTACTCTAATTAGACAACTAGAGTTTCCTCAAGAGCATGCACCTGCTCAACTCCAACTCCAACTAGAGCAAACCAAAAACAGTCAGGGAGGGTGGAGATCTCCCTGTGTTCACACAACACAGCATAGCGGTTGCTCTTTGCATGCAGTTACCTGTTGTGTTTCTTCAGCTGGTTCCAACAAACCTCTGCTGACTTCTACTAACTACCACTTGCTTCCAACAAGCCTCTACTTGATTCAACAAGCCTCCACACTGTGTAAAGCTCAGCCTGAAAATGTTATAGGCAGGACCTGCATGTGAGCTGACTAATTACGCTTGATTAAAACAAGCTGAGTAAAATAAGAGGGTGCATTCAACAGGATACAGCTAACATAAACAATACATTACTGGAGCTTAAAATATCTGAAAACCCCTGGGTTTATAACACCCCCATGGCCAGATTTTTGGACAGGGGGAGGGATGTGTAGATGTCACATAAAGATACAGCACATCTCCCATACAAAAAAAAACAGGAACTCAGAGGCGTGAGAGCGCATCGGCTACAACGTTATCTTTACCCTTTATATATTGGATAAAGATGTTAAAAGGTTGTAGGTGTAAGGACCAACTCATTAGACGACGGTTCTTATTGCGCATTCGGTTTAAAAATGTTAGAGGATTGTGATCGGTAAAAATAACAACTGGGTCACATGAACCTCCAATATACACCTCAAAATGTTCCATGGCTAAAATCAGAGCAAAGTCCTCTTTTTCAATAGTGGAATATTGTTTTTGGTATTTATTCAGTTTTTTAGAGAAGTAGGAGACTGGGTGATCCACCCCATCAGCACCCTCCTGAAGGAGGACCGCTCCCACACCAGTATCACATGCATCCACAGCTACTTTGAATGGGACATCAAAGCGTGGCTCAGATAACACAGGAGCGGTTGTTAACAGCAACTTGTTTGTTCAAACGCTGTTTGACACTGCTCAGTCCAATCAAAAACCACTTTGGGACTAAGAAGGTCTGTCATGGGGGCTGCTACAGAGGAGAAATTTTTACAAAACCCTCTGTAATATCTGACCATTGATAAATACTGTTGTAGTTCAGTACAAGTGGAGAGAACCTGAACAGATAGAATAGATTATATCTTCGCCTCCATTGGACATACTTGACCTCCTCCAACTATTTTTCCAAGATATGTTACTGTTGCATGACCAAATTGGCACTTAGACAGGTTAATGGTTAGGTTAGCTTCTTTTAGGCAAGCAAAAACAACCTGTATGTGTTTTAAGTGGTCATCCCACGTATCAGAGAAGACCACTACATCATCTAGGTAGGCTTCACAAAAGTCTAGCTCTGATAAAACAATATTCACTAGCCTCTGAAAAGTGGCAGGAGCGTTACACATACCAAATGCCATCACAGTGCACTGTAAAAAGGTATCAGGTGTGACAAAGGCAGAACTCTCCTGACCACGCTCAGTTAAATGCACTTGCCAATATGTGACTGGCCGTGGCAAAACCAGGAACAAGTCTCCCCTGGGTCATTTTGAGTTATTTACAGAATCTGAAAGTGTGGGTTCTAAGCTATCCGATGATGCCAAACACATGGCACTCAAAAAAAATGAAGAAGATACAGCCATTTCAATGTTGGCAATCTGCAAATAAGATTAGGGAGAAAACAGGCCTCAAAGATTTAGAAGAATGTCCCCATTCCAGAAGTGTTGCCTGGGGGTGTTAACAATTGCTGTTCATTAACATTAATTTGCCTAAACCCCAACCCCCAGCACTGACTGTCAACACAGACTCTGCCTAGGAAGGTGTGCAGAACTTCAGCTTTGCTGGCAAAATTCCTTTTGATCTTTTGAAAAAAAACAACAAGAAAACAATTGTATTTTATGTTATTGTGACATGTTTTACACAATAATAATGTTGATTGTTGTGTCACATAGTTATTGTTACAGCCCACCCCCAAAAAATAAGGGTTACATCTAAGGAGGACACAGAAACTGATTCAACTGGGTTCAATTTTCATTACAGGTAACCCTCGACATACGGCAACCCGGACCTACGAACGTATCATATTTAATAATTTAATAAAAATATGAAAAAAATAAAAAAATAAAAAATAAAACTTTTTTTTTGTTTGTGTTTAAATGTTATTGATTTCATGTGTACAGCACTTTGTTGCAACTGTGGTTGTTTTAAAGGCTTCATAAATAAAAAAATTAATAAAAATGACAATTTTTTATCATAATTGCGCAATTTCCGTTTGTTTCAGGAAATGCCGCGGCAGCCATGTTAGGTAGGTCTGTTGTCCCGGCAGCCGGCTGTGAGGACTGCGTTTGTTCCAGGATTGCCTCATATGGATAAATTACTAGCTGGAATCGCTCTGTGAACTCTGTGGACGTCTCAGCCTGGAGCAGCAGCTGCAGATCGATCGCCGATCGCTCAGTCATTGCGCCGCACCGCCGCACGAATACCAGCTCATGGCCTGGCTAACACACAGCTAGCAGAAGCTAACACAGGCTGCAGCAGTAGCCGCCGATCACTCGCTCGCCTGCGCTGCTCCGCAGGACAACAGCAACACATGGATTGGCTAAACACGCAGCTAATGCAGAAGCTACAAGCGGCAGCAGCAGCCGCCGTTCACTCGCCGAACCACTGCAAGACAACAACGTTCAATGTTTGCAGAGCTATATAAACACATCTGCGTCACATTAAACCGTGGTCAAGTTAGTTTTACGCCGGACATTCCATCGAGCTCAGGGACTTCAGCGGTGTGTTTTTCTTTTTCATGCCGGATTGGGCGCTCTGATTACGGCAGCTGTTTCAGCTTCCGCCTGGGAGCTCCGTGGCTTCGCATCATATCATAATACAGCTACAATATAAAGCATGTAAAACACTAAAAACAGGAACATGTCTGTGTTGGTTTATGCCAAGAACTTAGCAGATGTAAAGCTATTTAATATTTTATTTAATTTATTTATTCATTCATTTAAAAGAGACAAAATAAAACATTCATCAAAAATAAAACATTGAATGAAAAGAGTGCAGAAAGAAGAAAAAAATCTTATATCACCCCATTATTTAAAAGAATATATAAAATAACTTTAAATAACTTTAAACAAACAATCACTTAACTCCATATCTGTAAAATTAACTGAATTATAACCATTTTTGAGTTTGGCTTATTTCAATTGCCTGCTGCAGCCATCTTCAATTCAAATATATCCAAAAGTTAATCAGCAGTAAAGAAACATCCGTTTATTATTTCTTGAAAGATTTTTCAAAATCTGTCCAGAGGGTCATGAGATATTTTGCTAACAGACCAACACCATTGATTGAATTGGATGTACTTTAAAAGTCAACCAGTCGTAGAGAGCCATTCAGTGATTATTTCTTGAAAGTTTAATCAAAATCTGTTCAGTTGTTCATAAGATATTTTGCTAACAGACAGATGCAGAATACAAACATAATTTCGGAGAAATAATCGGAGAAAAAGACAGATTCGAAATCTTACTTGACTCTTATTTTTTTAAAGCAGTGATTAACCATTGTAACCAAAGAAAATAGTTTAAAAAATCAAATGAGAAAAATATAAAACATTTTACACAGTATTTGTATTGACTGAATAAAATATATTAATAAGCAAATAAAATGATAATGAAAATAACTGTTAGGTGAAGTCTTGGTTCAGTTTCTCAGTCCAAAATTATATACAGGTAACAACGTTCATCTGATGAACGTGCCCCTCTGACAAAACCTCTGGCCCCAGCTAGGCCCCACCAGTACAACTGGTCTAGAACCGCCACTGCTGAGCTGACAGCAGCTGACAGTAGCTGACAGCAGCGTGAACTGCTGATCCATCCGATCTTAACTGTACATTTTACCTTTTCAAACGGCCAGTTGAACCTGCATAATTGGTGCACCATTATCGTGCTTTAAATTTTAGTTTCTTTGCTGCGATTTGTAAAACCTAAAGCCAATCCAACGCGCGTGATTGCGCAATGCGCGGCTGGACACAGACCACGGCTGGAGCGCATTGCGCGGTGATTACGCGTGTCTGCTTTGTCTAATGAAATAAAGATAGTGGATGGATGGATGGACATATGTATGTATGGATGGATGTATTATGGATGGATGGATGGATGGAAACTGATTTGCTTGCGATTTGCTTGCGAACGCAGTAAAAGCTTCTTTTTTTCCTCGGGTCGGTCGGAAAAACAGCTGCAGCTCTGACAGCTTTGATCGGCTTTATTTTCCTTGTTCCTTGTGTTCACTGGGCAATCTATAGCTGTTAAGTAGCCATGTGCTTCTTTCAAAGCTGCAGATTATTGGCCAAAACCAATAACAAAAGCTCCTATACCAGCCAAACAAGTCCACATGTTAATCAGCTGTGAGGGTCCCCGCCCCCCAGTACGCAAATCACTGCGGCTTGTTTTTACTCTGAAAACAAACTGATTTCTAACACAAAGTTTATCGGTTTAAACACTTCTAAAGTGTTTTTTAAAGCATGGGATGGTTTCTTCACAACTTCAGCTAGTATATTTTGCAAAAAAACGAGTTTCACTAATTTCTCAGAAGTTGAAGGTTTATTGATTTTTTTCACAGTTAGAGTGTGCCGACTTGTTCCTACATTTCTTGTGGCTGGTCACATATCCTTTTAATAAGTCAAGTGTAGTCACGAACCGAGCAGCTCCAACATGGTCTACACAGTTCTCCATTCTATGTAACGGGTAACAATCAGGTTTTGTTACCGCGTTGATCTTTCTAAAATCAGTACAGAACCTGTCACTTCTACCATGTTTGATAGCTAACAGACAAGGCGAACTCCATGCACTTTGACTCTGTACTGCCAATCCATTTTCTAGCCTATTCTGTACTTGTTCTCTTAAACGTTGTCGTTTGTTAGGGTTTACTCGATATGGGTGTTGTTTTAACGGCTGATTTTCACCCACGTCAATGTCGTGTTTTATCACTCCTGTACGAGAGGGAATATCAGAAAACAGGCCGTTATTCAAGGAAATCAATTGTTTCAGATCCTTTCTCTTAGAATCATCAAGATGGGTAAACAATATGTCTAAGTCCTCTAAATAGTGGGAGTTAGAGAGCTTCCCTTCCATGTCTGCAGGAGGTGAACTGTCCACCTCGCTTTCAGCACCGGAGAGTTCCTGCTTGTTTTTTGCAGATTCAGATATTCTAGGAGCACACACCGTTTCCACTTTATTGTCAACAGGTTCAATGTAGGGTTTAATCATGTTAACGTGACACAATCGGGAACCACGTCTTCTATCAGGGGTAGTGATTATGTAATCACGATCAGATAGTTTTTCTTTAACAACATATGGTCCACTGTAGCGAGCTTGCAGGCTAGTGCCTGGGACAGGAAGTGATGTTAATACTTTGTCTCCAGGTTGAAACATTCTTTCCACAGCTTTCTTATCAAAGAGAGACTTCATTTTTGCTTGTGCAGTTTGCACGTTTTTCCAGAGCTATTTCACAAGCACGTTATAGCTTAAAACGAAGTCACTGACATAATCCAACAGGTTTTTGTCAGTGCTTTTACACAACCATTTCTCTTTTAATAGCTTCAAAGGACCACGAACGTTGTGAGAGAATACTAACTCAGATGGACTAAAACCCAAAGACTCCTGAACAACCTCACGGATAGCAAACATTTGCAAGTGTACCCCTTCATCCTAGTCTTTCTCAAACTCCAGACAGTAGGAGCGTAACATCGTCTTCATGGTCTCATGGAAATGCTCAAGGGTACCTTGACTCTCAGGGTGATAAGCAGTAGGACAAGAATGTTTAATATTCAGCTGTTCTAGAACTTATTCAAACACTTTAGACATAAAGTTACTTCCCTGATCAGTTTGTACTACCCGTGGTAGTCCAAACAATGAAAAGAATTTAGGGAGCACTTTAATCACCACTGGTGTAGTTATTTTATGTACCGGAAATACTTCTGGATATCTAGTGGAGGTACACATTACGGTAACTAAAAACTTGTTCCAAGCTTTTGTTCTTGGCAAAGGTCCAACACAATCTACTACAACACGTTCAAAAGGTTCTTCAATAGCGGGTATTGGATACAGGGGTGCTGGTGGAATTATTTGATTTGGTTTACCAGCTATTTGGCAAACATGACAAGAACCACAATGTCGTACGTCTTTTTTTAATCTAGGTCAAAAGAAATGACGCAATATGCGGTCATAAGTTTTTCTGACACCCAAATGCCCAGCTAATGGGTTGTCATGTGCTAAGTGCAAAACTTCAGCACGATATGGTGTGGGAAGTACAATATGCACGACCTGATGCCATTCCTCATCGGGAGGAACAGTTAAAGGTGTCCATTTATGCATTAACATGCCTTGCTTTAAAAAGTATCCTGTACTTAGTAATTTAGGATCGTCAGGTAAGTCATCATTAAAGAAGGTTTTTAACGTCTCATCCTTCTTTTGAAGATCAATTAGCTGTTGTCTAGACAGTGAAAGTTTTATTTCATCTAATTTTTCTACGTCAGTTTCTGTTTTTACTGGAACTTGTTTTGCTTCAGTGTTTATCATAAAGCTATTGCTTAAGTCAATACCATCATCTGTCTCTTCTTCTTGTTGACGCTTGTAAGTTGCTCATGTTACAGCACATGATGTGAAAAGGTCGGGAAATGTGCAAGCCAACTCAACTGGTTGAGCACACAGCACCGGGACGGGTGTTAACTCAGGAGTAACAAGCACACGTCCTCCAGCTAAATCATTTCCCATGATCATGGAGACTCCTGCAATTGGAAAACTTGGTTGTAGCCCTACCACAGCTTCTCCTGAACATAATTCAGAATGGATCACAACTCTAGCTAAAGGTATTTTAAAATCTTGCATGCTAAAACCTCATATAGGTAGCTTTGTTTCATTTATCTCAATTTCATTTGAAGGCAGAATACCTTTGAGTATGAAGGATTGAGAGGCAGCTGTGTCACGTAATATTTTGACCGGTACCTTATTACCAGCTCAAGATACAGAGACAAAGCCATCCATAATAAACGGTCGAAACCCGTCATTCTCAGGAAAACCTGTGGTGGAAGACAACTGTTTATTCAGAGTTTTAATCAGAGCTACTGGCTTTGGATCTTTTTTTTTACTAACTTAGGGCAATGGGTACTAATGTGTCCTTCTTGTCTGCAATAAAAACAAACCACATTATCCTTTTAAGTTGTTCCATGCCCAAATGATGTTCCACTTTCACTACGTCCCACAAACACACCAGATTACTTGTGAGCTGCAGCTGGTCCTCTCGACTTCCCGTTACCTCTGGGTCTGAAAAATCATGGAGACTCAAAACCGTAGGTTTTAGATTTATCAGAATTAGGTGATTTGTCAAACTTAGGACGCTCAAAACTGAATTTGTGTGTCAACACATACTCATCTACCAAGACTGCAGCTTTAGAATCAACTAATCTAATCGGGACACCCCAAGCAACCTTGAACAAGGATGATTACAAATCTCTCCTGGAGTCTGAGCTACTGGAAAGAACTATTGCCCTCCCCCCACCCCCGAGAAGCTCTCTGTGTGCTTTCAGATAAAGCCAGCTGAGCCCATCTGCAGACTGTGCTCTATCTGGACGATTGTTCACAGACTTTATCTCACTGCTCCGCCACCAAAATGCAACATGTGATTTGTCTTATCTGTGCTTGGGCTGGTAGAGTTTTTTGACTGTATCATAGAATATCCTGTAAGACAAAATGTGATAGAATCTTTTTTGAATACCACTGATTATCCTATTGTAACCTTCCTTTTTTCCATATCTGATTGTTACGGCGCAATTTAATTATTGCTGCGGCTGTTGTGCACACGTCCCCTCTCAAGGACAGTGTGTGCGTCAATTGCAATGTTTTGTGCTTGGGTGCAATGACAATGCCAATAAAGATATATTCTATTCTATTCTATTCTAGAAGCTTCTGATACTTTGTGTTCATTCAAATAAGTGGCTACCCTGTCTGGTAAACACTTCTTAAAGTCCTCTATTAATAGCAGCTGTTTAAACTGATCAAAACTGGACACGGAACTTGCTACACACCATCGATCAAGGATAATCTCTTTTTCTCTCAGTCAGTGTAAGTTTGACTTTCAAGTTTCCTCAACTTTCGGAACTTCTGCCGGTACGCTTCCGGAACTAACTCATAAGCCCGGAGGATAGCTTCTTTTACCTTTACAAAATCATTACTGTCTGTTATTGAAAGAGATGCATAAGCATTCTGAACTTTCCCTTTTAACACACATTGTAACAGTAACGGCCAAACATTTTCCGGCCAGTCAAAAGAGCATGCAGTTTTTTCAAACAGGACAAAATATTTGTCTACGTCACTCTCATTAAATTGTGGTATAAGCGGTACATTTTTGCTCACATTAAAACCACGAGCAGGAGGCTGAAAAGGAATGTCTCTTTGTTCCAGCTCCTTTTGGCAAAGTTCAGCGTCCATCTTCATTTTTTGTTGCTCAACTTGAAGCTCTTTTTCTCTCAGAGCAGTACGCTGCTGCTCAAACAGAAGTTCCTTTTCTCTCAAAGAAAATTCCTTTTTCAGCTCTTTATCTCTTAAAGCAGCTTCAACATCAAATACATTTTTCTTTCTAATAGTTTCATTCTCAAGCTATGCCTTTCTCACAGCAGCTTCTTCCTTTCTTGCTTCATTCTCCATCTCCACTCGACACATTTCTAGCTCAAGTTCTTTCAAACGCACCTCTTTATCCACATCATAAGTTTTAAACGGGGAACCTACTGGACTTCTAGGAACCAAGCTAACTCTGCGATCAATTCATTTTCTATCGTCTCCCTCTTAGTGCGTTTATCCACAGCAATTTTAAAGTGTTCTGCCACACACAACAATTGCTCCTTTGTGCAGTTAGCCAAAACCTCCACTGTAGGTTTATCCACAAAACTGTCCAAATCGAACTCCATAATGTTAGACACAAAATAGTCCGTAACCTGTCTGCTCCAACCACTGTAAACAGTACAAAAATGTCAGAGCTGCCATTGAACGTAGCACAAACCCAAAACGCGTGCAACTGTGAGCGCTCAACAAATCAGCATGGAAAGCTGATCCCAACTATGAGTGGACACTACTAGCATAACTTGTACATCAAGCCCCAAATATAGGAAAACCACTACTGCTTTAGCAAGTGACGGCACCAACAGACGTCCAACTCAATCAAGCAGCATCAAAGAGCATAGCAGGTACTCAAAACACGCAGAATGCAGCTAACCATAACCATACTCTAAAGGCAAATTAGCTCGTGTCAGTTATCTTGTGACAAGCCCCCATTAAATACGTTACGACTGGTAAGGCCAAAACATATTCAGTGGACACTGGACACAGAAAAACAATTAAATAAAAATTTGATTGAATTAAAACTAAACGTCTCCAGACATGCAAGGTCCTCCCAGGCTTCTCCCACCAGGTCTGGAGCGTCCTCTTCTGGTTCAGCATCCAAAGGATGAAAGAAAAAAGAATTTCAAGTGTCTACCACTTGCTTCCAACAAGCCTCTACTTGATTCAACAAGCCTCCACACTGTGTAAAGCTCAGCCTGAATGTGTTATACGTAGGACCTGTAGGTGAACATCAGCGTGACTAATTACGCTTGATTAAAACAAGCGGAGTAAAATAAGAGGGTGTGTTCAACAGGATACAGCTAACATAAACAATACATTACTGGGACTTAAAATAGCTGAAAACCCAGGGTGCATAACAAGCTTCCAGGAGCTGTGGCCTGAAGGTCATTGGTGCCTGTACATTTCGCAACCAAAAGACCTGTTGTTGGACGCCAGTCATGATAGAGGCCGTCAAGCTGAAGGAGACTTTCAGGACTTGGTTGTCCCAGAGGACTCCTAAAGCAGCTGACAGGTACAGGGAAGCCAGAAGTACTGCAGTTTTGGTGGTTGCAGATGCAAAATACGGTTTAAATACGCGAGCGGACGTGCAGAGGAGCGCTCCGTCATGAACTGGACAAACAAACAATCTTCAAACAGATTCAAACAAATTTGAGTAATCTGTAATTTAAGGAAAATGGTCCTTTCACAAACCTTTTTTTCTTGAGGTTTGTCTGAGATTTTTTAGTTTTTTCTGCTGGTTTAGTGGAAGAGTGGAGAAGCAGAAACCGATTCCTCTTAGCGTTTCTGGTGGGCGTTGGCTGCCGGCCGGCTCTGCTGGCGGCTGTCCAAATTTTTGGATGGCTGTCTTCCTGCTATGAAACCGCGGCATCTGGTGCTGTGCATCATCGTATCTGTGGACGAAGGCTGTGTTTGGCGACTGCCGTGCGAGGGTTTGGTGAACGTCGTGGCCGAGTCTCGGTTTACGGCTGAACAGCGGGATAGCTGTCTGTGCGGCTGCGGGCGTGCATGTTCGCTGATACGGGGTGCTGAGGAACCAGAGCCCGTCAAGGAGGAAGTCTGGATCAGAACAGCTGTTGAGTACTTCTTTCATTTTTTTCTCCTCTTGTTTGGAGCTGGGCTGGATGAATCCATTTACTTTTTGAAAAGAATACTGTCATTGTTCACACCTCGTCACTTGGATTAAAAAAATTAAATAGCAATAAATAAAATGGCAGGAAAATCAAGAGCAAAAAAACATGATATGCATGATCAAAGCCCTGATGACTTGGATGAGATAAAGAGATCCCTTGACTTCATGAGTTCAGAACTAACAAAGGTGACAACACAACAAGAACTCTTGATGAAGCTGTTTGAGGAGATCAAGCAATTAAAAATGGAATCTAATTATAAAGACAAAAAAATCGCTGAACTTGAACAAAAAGCGGATTATCTTGAACAAGATGATAGACTGGACAATCTTGTGATAACTGGTCTGGAAAAAAATCGGAAATACACGAAAGTTGTCACAAATGAAGGAATAACTGAGGACTCAACACCACAGGAACTGACGTCATTAGAAGATCAGGTTGTAAATTTCTTACAGGACAGGGACATTGAAATATATCATGAGGACATATCTATATGCCACACCCTGCCAGCAAGACTGTCAATTTCAAACCGGTGGTTGTTGTGAAGTTCATCAGTAGAAAAGCAAGAAATAAAGTGATCATGCAAGCAAAAAAATTACAGGGAACAAGAGTTTTCATAAATGAACATCTAACAAAGCAAAATGGATTCATTGCACGTGAAGCACGATTATTAAAAAAAGCAAAAAAAATGGTGTCAACATGGACGAGAAATGGAAAAATCTGGATCAAAGTAAAGGAAACATCACAAGCTACAGTAATACGAGACTAGAAGGACTTGGATAATTTTAGATGAACATAGGAGAAGACAAACAAATATTTCTCACAAACATCCATAAAAAATCGGTCTGATGAACAAACACACTGAATCAATATGATGTACGATGACTCAGAAACAAAAATCTATAGTGTTGAAGAGGTGATCGACAAAATTTTTTCCCAGCTATAAAAGATAGTAAATACTATAATGAAAAACAATTTAATGATATAAACACGACAAATGGAAATCTTTCACATTCATTTGAATTGCAGAAGTATCAATGCAAATATCCAAATTAACAGATTACCTAAATAAATTAAATAAAACTTTTACAATTATAGCTTTATCAGAAACATGGTTAAATGATGTTAATATAGATAATGCATACATCGAAGGTTATGAATTATACCATATGAACAGAAAAACAAAAAGAGGTGGAGGAGTTGCTTTATTTATTAAAAATGAAATAAAATGTAAATTAATTAGTGAAATGTCGATGACTATAGATAACATCATGGAAATGATATCAATAGAAATAATAAATGAGAATGACAAAAACATTATAATAAGTTGTGTTTACCGATCACCAGGATCCTATATAGACTTGTTTACAGAAAAAATTATGGAGTCACCAGTAAAGAGCAGAAATAAAGGAGTTTTTTTGTGTGGTGACTTCAATATTGATCTGGGTAAAAAGACCGATTCAAATAACATAAGTACATTCATAAATTCAATGTATAGTATAAATTTATTTCCATCGATAACAAATCCAACACGAATAACAACACACAGTTCTACAATAATTGATAATTTATTTACTAATACAACTGATGCAAATATACTAAGTGGTATTTTGATGACTGATCTAAGTGATCATTTATCAGTTTTTACAATTTACAATAAAGAGGTTATAATTCCAAATAAAACTGCAGAGAATAAAACAATAATAAATACATCAATTAAAAAATAAAAATAGACTAAAAAAGGATTTAACAAAACAAAATTGGAGCGATATCTATGTTGAAGATGTGAACAAAGCATATGATGAGTTTATGAACATTTTAAATGTGTTGTATAAGAAAAATTGTGTTCAAAAAAATTATGTAAAAAAAGGTACTGTTGATCATCCATGGATGACAACAGGACTGAGAAACGCTTGCAAAAAAAAGAATTATTTGTACTCTTGTTTTTTGAAGCATAGAACTCCTGAGGCTGAAAACAAATACAAAAAGTACAAAAACAAACTGGTGGGAATCATAAGGAAACAAAAGAGGGAATATTACAGTGAACAACTAAACAAAACAAATGGTGAAATAAAATCAACATGGCGAGTTATAAATAATGTTCTGAATAAACACAAGAAAGGAACTAGTTTATCACGATGTTTTGTGAAAAGTGGTAATGAAATATATGATAACAATGAAATTGTAAATGAATTTAATGACTATTTTGTGAATGTGGGATCAAACCTGGCAAAAGCAATACCAAAAGTTGATAAAAATGTGAGCTACTTACTTAATGATCATAAAAATACTGTTTCTTTATGAAACTGATAAGGATGAAATAATGATGGTCACAAAAACATTTTCTGATAAAAGATCTAAGGATTGTATGATATGGACATGTTGGTTGTAAAAGACATAATGTTTATGTTTATGTTTATGTTTATTAAATTTGTTCATTTTTTTTACAAAAGAAACAATACAAGACAATCTCATAAATGATTGTGTACAAAATGTAAAAAAATGAAAGGTAGCAGAAAGAAGAATAAATCTTATTATATCTGCCCCTTACTTCCAACAATCAGATTAAACAACAATAATCAACCATGTAAACAATAATAATCTTCAACCAACTTTTTCCAACAATCAGATTAAACAATAATAATCTTCAGCCAACAGTACAAAATGACTAACTCTTTCTAATTTTCTAACTAATACAATACACATTACGCTATTTCATATATTTTTTTAACACATTTGTTTTGATCATTTTTTTAAATGTAAACATTGACTTGGCATTTTTAACTACATTCTCCAAGCCATTCCATAATCTAATTCCCTGGATTGAGGTAGAACGTCCCTTCAAACTAGTTCTGAATTGTGGTTTTACAAACAACTCTGTCCCCTTAAGATTATAACAACTTTGTCTTTTAACAAAGTGCATTTGGATATTTAAAGGTAATGCATTATTTTGAGCTCTATACATAACTGATAAAATATTATAGTCTACCAAATCATGGAACTTCAATAACTTTAGTTGATAAAATAATGTACTTGATGGATGACGGTAATGCTTTCTAGTGATAATTCTTACAGCTCTTTTCTGTAATACAAAAATAGGCTTTGTGATTGTTTTACACGCATTCCCCCAAACATCAATACAATAGATTAAGTGTGGAACAATGATTGTGTTATACAACAAATACAGAGCTTTATCATTCAATAGGTCTCTGACTTTGTACAGTACTGCTATCGATTTAGCTATTTTTATTCTTACAGAATTTATGTGTTGTTTCCATGTCAGTTTGTCATCAATGATAACACCCAAAAACTTCACCTCACTCACTCTACAAATCTCAACATCCTCAATTTTGAGTGGAACATCAACAGTTTTCTTTTTATTACCGAATATCATGTAATTAGTTTTTTCTAGATTTAATGATAATTTATTTATTTTAAACCAAGTTTGTATCTTGACAAATTCTGTCTTTATCAATTCCAACATTTGTTCTATATCTTCACCTAAACAGAAAAAAGTGGTATCATCAGCAAAAAGTACACATTTAAGGAGTCCTGACACATTTACCAAGTCATTCACATATAAAATAAAAAGCTTTGGTCCAAGTACAGAGCCTTGGGGAACTCCACATGTGATATTACAGAGGTCAGATCTTACATCATTTATTTGTACAAATTGTTTTCTATCTTTTAAGTAGCTAGATACCCACTGTAATGCTGGTCCTCTAATACCATATTTGTTCAGTTTTTCTAGGAGAATGGTGTGATCAATAGTATCGAATGCTTTTTTTAAATCAACAAAAATACTGATACAATATTGTTTTTGATCGACAGCAGTAGTTATTTGTTCCATTAATTCCATGAGAGCCATTGATGTAGAGTTTTTTTTATCTAAACCCATACTGACTGTTGCTTAGAATATTTTGTTTATCTATAAATTGGTCTAGTCTGTTTACAAATAGTTTTTCAAGAATTTTTGAAAACTGTGGTAACAAGGATATAGGTCTATAATTGTTGAATACACATTTATCACCATTTTTAAAAAGAGGAACGACCTTAGCTACTTTCATATTATCTGGAAATATTCCTGTTGAAAATGATAAGTTACATATGTATGTGAACGGCTCAATAACATGGCTCATTATGTCCTTCACAAACATCATATCCATGTCCACCCAGTCTTTCGATCTCTTGTCTGTAAGATGTTTTACTACATTCATTATTTCCTCTTTGTTAGTTCCATTTAGAAAAATACTATTTGCACAACCTGTAATTGAGTGGATCACATTTTTATCTACTTTTGGTATCTTAGCTGCAAGGCTTGATCCAACATTCACAAAATATTGATTAAATCCATTTACAATTTCATTTTCATCATGAATTTCATCGTTGTCTTTTACAAAATATTTTGAAATACCAGTTTTTGCTTTATGATTCTTCAGGACACTATTCATTACTCGCCATGTTGCTTTCATATCACCATTACTTTTATCTAATAATTTACTATAATATTCTTTCTTATGTTTCCTTATAATCCCTACTAATTTATTTTTATACTTTTTATATTTTTCTTCAGCGCTCTGACTTCGCAATTTCAAGAAACATGAATACAAATAATTCTTTTTTTTACAAGCATTTCTCAACCCTTTTGTCATCCATGGTTGAGCAATCATATTTCTCTTTGTGTAATTTGTTTGTACACAATTCTTTTCATACACACATCATATGCTCTGTTCGCATCATCAACATACACATCATTCCAGTCTTGTTTATCTAGATCCTCTTTCAATTTTTCCAAAACTTTTTTTGACGTGTTTATGATCTTTTTCTTCATTGTAACTGCTTTTGTGATGCTTTGATCATTTTTATAGATTGTGAAAACTGGTAAATGATCACTTAAGTCGGTCGTTAAGATACCACCTATCACGTCCCCATTTGTTATATTTGTGAAAATATTATCAATTATTGTGGCACTATGAGTTGTAATTCTTGTTGGCTTTGATATCAATGGATACATATTTAAACTGTACATTGAGTTTATAAATGTGCTTATGTTATTTGAATCTGTTTTATTTCCCATATCAATGTTAAAGTCTCCACACAAAAAAACATTTTTATTAAAACTCTTCTCCATTAGCTCCAAGATTTTATCCGTGAATATTTCTATATTTGCTCCTGGTGATCTATATACACAACTTATTATTATGTTTTTATCGTTTTTGTTTATTATTTCTATTGTTATCATTTCCATAATATTATCAACTATTATTGACATTTCACTATTTAATTTACATTTTATTTCATTATTGACAAACAGAGCGACTCCACCACCTCTTTTATTATTTCTGTTCATATGATATAATTCATACCCCTCGATGTGAATATTACTTGTGTTATCATCATTGAGCCATGTCTCTGACAGCGCTATTATTGTAAAAGTTCTATTTAACTGTTTTAAGTAATCTGTTATTTTGGATATGTTTGCATTTATACTTCTGCTATTAAAGTGAATAATAGAGAGAACTCCATTTGATATATTGATGTCATTAAACTGCTCTTCATTATAATATTCGCTATCTTTTATTACAGGGAAAAAATTTGCATCAATCACATTTTCAACATTATATATTTTAGGTTCTGAGTCTTCGTATGTTGTCATGTTCTAATGTATTTGTTCATTTCACTGTATATTTTATCCATTTGTAATTTTTCATCCCCTGTGTTCATCCAGATCCGTCAGCTCTTTTATCATTTTAGGCTGAGACCCTTCCTTTGTTTTGATAAAGATGTATCCATTTCTTGTCCATGTTGAATGTATTTTGTTTTTGTTTTTTAACCACCTTGCTTCCTTTGCAATTTTTCCATTTTTTTGGTAAGATGTTCATTTATGTAAACGTTTGATCCCTTTAAATTTCTTCTATTTTGCATAACATAGTTTTTTATATTCCTACTAATGAACTTGACGACTACTGACGGTTTGAATCTTGGTGAATTACTGGGCAGAGTGTGACAGAACGAAATGTCCCCATAGTCTATGCCAATGTCCATATCCTGTAAGAAAGTAACTACATGTTCCTCCAGAGTCTCTTGTTCTTCCTGAGATGCATTCTCAGTTGGGTCTTTGTTGGTAAGAGTTTTTGCACGTCTGATACTTACTAACATCAAGTCCTGAAATCACCACGTTGTCTTGCTTTGTGTATTGTTCAAAATCCTCTATTTTCCGTTCTAGTTCAGCAATTTTATTGTCTTTGCTAATTATCAGTTCTTTCAGTTCTCTTATTTTTTTAACCAGACCGGCATGGGAATCCATTTTTTTTTGTTAAATTTTCTATTTGTCCACTCATAAAGTTGAGTGATTCTTTAAAGTTTTGCATTTCTACTGAGTTGTTTCCCTCCGGGTCTGGTGACTTTTGTCCTCTATTTCTCATATTTGCAGAGTCTGGTGACTTTTGTCCTTTACTTCTCGTCATACTTACAGAGCTTATAATCTAATGGTAGCAGGTCTCTGGTTTGTTTGCTGAACCACCTAATGTCTTATGTCATTGAACCGTTCACGTACATATGTAATTTGTCTTTTTCAAGTGGTATTTTTCCAGATAATATGAAGGTAGCAAATGTTGTCCCTATTTTCAAGAATGGTGATAAGTCTATATTCAATAATTATAGACCAATTTCTTTATTACCACAATTTTCTAAAATTCTTGAAAAATTATTTGTGATTAGATTAGACAAATTTCTTGATGACTATAACATTTTAACTAACAGCCAATATGGTTTTAGATCTAAAAACTCTACTTCTATGGCTCTTATGGAATTGACAGAACAAATTTCCACTGCTGTTGATCAAAAGCAACACTGTGTGGGTTTATTTGTTGATCTAAAGAAAGCTTTTGATACAGTTGATCACACTATTCTCCTCGAGAAGTTAAATAAATATGGTATTAGAGGACAGACCTTGAAATGGGTATCTAGCTATTTGGAGGACAGAAGTCAATTTGTACAGATAGACAATACCAGATCAAAACTCAACAGAATCACATGTGGAGTCCCTCAGGGTTCTATACTGGGACCTAAGCTTTTTATTTTGTATATAAATGATTTGGTAAAAGTGTCTGGTATTCTAAGGTGTGTTCTTTTTGCTGATGATACCACCTTCTTTTATTTTGGTTATGATTTGAAACAAATGTTTGAGTTGTTAAAAGAGGAGATCTCAATATTACAAACTTGGTTTAGTTTAAATAAGTTATCATTAAATTTAGATAAGACTAACTATATGTTATTTAGCAAAAATAAAATAGATAAATTTTCTATCAAAATTGATGGTGTTGAACTAAGTAGAGTGGATGAGGTGAAGTTTTTGGGTGTAATTGTTGATGAGAGATTGTCGTGGAAACAGCATGTAAATTTTGTTAAAACTAAGTTATCTAAATCTATTGGTGTATTGTATAAACTAAAGGACTTGTTAAATGATAGGGCTCTTTATTTGCTATATAACTCAATTTTTGTTCCACATTTAATTTATTGTGTGGAGGTTTGGGGCAAAGCCTGTACAACTATAACAAATTCTATTTTTATTTTGCAGAAAAGAGCGGTGAGAATTATTGCTAGAAAGCCTTATCGTCATCCATCAAATGTATTATTTAAACAACTCAAATTATTGAAATTTTGTGAATTGGTAGATTATAATATTTTGTTAGTAATGCATAAGGCTCATAAGAATGTGCTACCCACAAATGTTCAAATGTTTTTCATAAAGAGAGAAAGCCGTTACAGTTTAAAAGGAACTGAAATGTTTGTTAAACCTAGATATAGGACTAGTTTGAAGGGACGTTTTATTTCGAATAAGGGAGTGGAATTGTGGAATGTTTTGGAAAAAGATGTTAAAGATGTAAACTCTGTGATGAAATTCAAAAAAATTATCAAGTCTAAACTGCTAGCAAAATACTAAAGCTTTAAGTAATGCATCCTAATATATTTGTTGATTATTGAGTGTGAAATGTTACTAAATTGATCTGTTGTTTTTGGTAGTTAATTGTTTGAATTGATTGTTTGTAAATTGTTTGTTTTGTTTTTGGAAAAAAAGGGGCAGACAAAATAAGAAAATGTTCTTCTTTCTGCCACCTTTCATTTTATGTATTTTGATTTTTTTCTCATATTTATGAAATGTTTTTATTTTCCATTATCTTTTATGTTGTTTTTCTTAAATATGTACAGTAAAATGAATAAAACTTTAATAAAACAAATAAATAAAAAATCTCGAGCATGGGAAGAATTTAGGGAGGCCAAGAAGAAAAACTTTTGGTCAGACGAAGAAATTCTGTCAAAAGTTTTTGACACTCCGAATAAGAAAGCAGACCATATCTCAGGCTGTGCTTGGTTTGGATGTGGAATTGTTGATTCAGATTGAGGATGTTGTTGAGCAGTGGGTGGAGTACTTGTAGGCTATCCTGAAGACTCAGGGCAAGAGAAGTCCTTTACAATGACAGATGTAACCAAGGTAGTCAAAAAGCTTCTCGGTGACAGGGCACCAGGGGTCAAGGCCGAATCTACCATATGGGCAATCTTGGCACATGCCCAGGGGCCCTTGGCACAGAGCGGGCCCTCTGCCGGCAGAATTGTTTTTTGCCGCAACCCGTAACAAACATCGGGGCACTCTGACTCCACTCATCTGTTTGATACAGCAATGTGAGGAAGGATGGTGAAGCTACTCACAATAACGGTCATGATGGGGCGGTGAATTTCAGGTTTTCAAAATAAAACACAAAATCCCATAAAATTCACACATCTCATCTTGCATGAAATGCTTGCACAATGCCTTAGGAGTAGCAGACCGAGATGGTGGTTCCCATTTTATCAAAGGGTGACTGGAGAGAATGTTCCAACTATTGTAGGATCACACTTTTCTCACTCTCTGTGAAAGAGGGAAGGTGTTGGAAGAGAGGCTCCAACCGATCATTCAACACTTGCTCTTCTCAAGGACTGATGTCTCCTCTCGGTCTCCGCTTTGTTTTTGCTTTGTCTAGTGAAACTGTCTGAGAGCCTCTCATCTACAAAATCTTCAGAATCATAACTATGGACTTCAATTTGGTCAGTTGGTCCCTCAACACAACTGATAACATTTCTTCAAAAAGAAGACAGGCTGTAGGCGAGCCGATTTGCCCTGTTGGCATGCACACAGTTGGATATCTCATCGACTTGGAAGACTTGATGACGTGTCTATCTCTGCTGTCATCTATGGATCTTAAGGACACATATTTAATTGGATTTATGATAACTGGTTCCTGCTTTTTGGATTCGGCTGGTTCCTGGCCTATCAACATACAAGGAAGACGTCGGTGACAAATCTGAACCTGGTCAGGCTGCCTGTCTTACATGATGGCTTGGTTCATGTCTCAAGGACCCAGACTTTTGGCTGAATGGATTAGATCTCTGGGATTTTTCTCAGGCACGTTCCATTGGTATGGTCATTTAATTAGGACATTTCGAAAGCGAGTGGACAGACACAGACTGAAGGTAGATGTCATTAAAGTTCTGCCTGTCCCCAAAACAATCGTGTTTATCTGAAATTTGGCTCACTGACTGGCCTAGACAGGCCGTCTTATCTCAACACGCCTGTAGAAGTTTTGTAAACCTGATGCTGTAGAAGTTTTGTAAACCTGATGCTCTCACCCCTCCCAAACCTTCTACTAAGGAATTCCACTGACTTTTCAGAGGAGCCCAACTGAATAAACATCATGCCATCATTTCAGGACTCTGGATTTGCCTCTGGCTGTCCTCAGCAGACCCCCCCCACCCCACTTTGTCAGAGCAAGCGGCCTGACCCAAAACAATCATAGGCTAGAGAGGAGAACGGAGTCTCAAAGCCCTGATAAAAACACACACACACAAAAAACTGAACTGAACTTATTCCCCCAAGAAGAAGCGAGAAGACCCCTGACTAATGCCGGTTACCCACTGGACCCGTGTTGGGCGGCGGAAGCGGACGGTTTACATGCAAAGTCTATGTGGAGACGCGTCGAGGCGCGGCGTATCGTGAAGCGGCACGTTTTGAGTGTTTGAAGCGGCGCGGCGGCACGCGGCAGTTCCTTTCCACGCACGCGCGCGTCCGAAACAACCTACGCGTTGAGCAACGTCGGATAGAAAAGTTGATGTTTTGCGGCTCAACGTTGCTCGATACGTCCAGCAAACAATCGGGAGAGCCTCTGCTATGTGATTACACAACGACAACGGGACTTTTTTTTGACTTTTTAAACTTATCCCATCGAGCCTCCATGAATTGGAACCATACTCCGGTAAGAAACTTGACATTGTTACAGTTGCTGCTGTCTGCTTCAGCGTAGGATCAACCCAAACATAAAAAAAACGTTTTAATCTCAACAAAGACTGTCGGAGCTGCAGTTCGGCTCGTAGAAAACCCACTCCAGTAGGAAGGGGGGTCACGTGTTGCTGATTTTATCTGCTAGTAGCATGAAAACACAACAACTGATGACCCTCTGCCTCCCCCCAGTGCGCGTCATCAGACGCGTCCCAGTGGGTACCCGGCATCAGTGACAAGCGGCCAAAAAGGAGCGGCAGAAGCGTTCTGACAATTTAGGTGGGTACCCGGCATTAGGACTCTCCAGTGCACACACGCCACTAGAAAAGTTTAAAACATATTGATATTGGGCGGCCGTGGTGTAGTGGTAATGGCAGTCGTCCCCCGATCGGAAGGTTGGCGGTTCGAATCCCGGTTCCCCACACCATGTGTTGTTGTGTCCTTGGGCAAGACACTTAACCCCGAGTTGCTCCCGGTAGGACTGGAAAGCACCTTGCATGGTAGTCTGCCGCTACCGGTGTATGAATGTGTGTAGCATTCAATGTGTGTAGCACTTTGAGATTTTCACTAATGAAAAGTGCGTTATAAATTGAATTCATTATTATTATTATTATATAGAGAATTTGACACACATGAAGACATCCCCGCATCCTAGTAATTGTATACCGCTGAGCATCAAAGGATCCCTCATCTGGGAGGGCCTCCCATCAAAGTGCCGAGACACTGAGGGAAAGAGTTGACAATTGATTGTGGTTGTTGTCTTTTATTTAGTCATTTTGGGGAGAACAGAGTACAATAAGTTTGTATTAAAAAGGTTCAGAACCATTGGGGAAACAGTCTACTATCTGTTCTAGATTTGTAAAGGATGCTGAGTGAACCTTTGCAGGTCATCATCATTGGGAGCGTGAGGCGATGTTGTGCTTTCCTTCCAAAAACCGAGGATATAACCATCAGCCCTGGGGGGTTTCCCACGGCATTCACACAGCATCCTAGGGAATAAAGCACAAGTACCCACCTTGTGTGATCCATACCCTAAGGTTGAAATATTTCTTAATGTATGACAATGTTTAAACCTTTTCCTTTTTTGATTGGCCTAACAAACAGGCTGCTTACTATATATTACAAAGAGAAACTAGGGATGACACATGGGGTTTATTTATGTTTTGAATTGACCAGTATAACAGGGTGTTGTTTCCGTCAGCAGTAGAACAGGTTTGACCAATCTAAGGGATATGTGTCCAAAAGTCTGAGGAAAATATGTTGGGAGCGAGTAGATAATTTTCTTAGAACTGCTTTAATCTTGCAAGATGTTTTAATGCCTTAAAATAATTATTGAAGCTAATGGTAATTAAAAACCAAAACAATCTTATCCTTACCAGTTTCATACATTTAAATTAGAATATAAACCAATTCATGTGAATCAGACTTAAAGCTCCATTGACATCATCTTTCTACTTTGCATAAAATGTTACAAGATATATATCTTGTGTCATTCAACTATGTTCGTTTTTAATAGCAAAATGAGAAATATATTATATTTTGCTTTAAATAGATTTTTTTCTAAATTATTATTTGTTACATTTTTGGGCTCTAGTGGCCTTTATTGTAGAGGGAGAGGGCAAAACGGGTAGAGAGGGGAGAGACACTGTAGAAAGAAGCTCGTCGGGTCTGGGACGCGAACCCGCAACGCCTGCAGAGAGGCCCAGCCTTAGAACATGTGTCGCGCTCTTATCCCCCACACCAAAGCAGTTTAAATTGATTTTAAATTTGGCGCTGTGTGTCGCCTCTGGAAATCCTGGTATTTCCGCATACGTCGTCTGTGACGTCAGGACATGAGAGTCTGCTGGAGCGCCCTTACAGCTCTGTATAATGGCAGTGTATTTTTCGCGTTTTTTTGTTTTTGTTTGTTTCTTGCTGGGTTAGAGTGTGTTACAACCGGGTAGACGTTTGGGAAAAGTGCAGTTTTCATTTAATCCCAAAAATAATGAAACGTGAAGGATTTATCTCCATCAGAGGACTAAGTTGACAGCAGCTTTTTTTGCTGCGCTGGTAGCACACCTGGGGTTGATTGACTGATGGAGTGGCGTGTTGGGAGCTGCTGTTGCAGTGGAGAAGTGTAAAGAAGAAAATAACTTAAGGTACGGTGCGGGTAGGCTCTTGACGGAGAAACAGAGCCTTCACCTCGGGTCGGATCCACCCAGAGGGGAGTGTCGGATGTTTTTGGTCGGGAGAAAGTTTTTTTTTGGATGAACCGGTTGGACGCTAGTGTAAGTAATGCACCGGAGAGTTTACACACCTGCTAACATCAACCACTGCCGAAATCACAAGTGGTGCGTTTTAAGAAAAGAGAAAACTATAAAGGAAAAACAAAAACAACAACTATTGAACAGATCGTCTGACGGATGAAGAAAAGTACGGGCTCGCCCCTTTCAAGGATGTCAGCTGATTAAGAGACTCTGATCGGACATCATAAGGTAAGCCCTACCTCACTGTGTACCATCAGGTGCCAGTTTTGTTTCTTTTTTTTGCTCTTTTTCTTTTCATTACGCGCTTATAGTTGCGGCCCTACTCTCCAGTAAACAGTAAAAAGAAAAGAACGAGCTGGGTGAGAGAAGCGGTTTCGTAACAATATAAAGTACAATATACATATACTTTGTTTATGTATATATTATACTGTAAAGTAGAAAAATAAGTACAGTTGCTCCTACTTTTACTTTAATAATTTTGAATCATTGTGCCAGGTGCTTGTGTCATTAACTGCTGTTGTGTTCAAATATTATGTATTTTAAATACAATGTGTATGTATCATGCATATAAAGTACAATATATACATACACTTTGTTGATGTATATATTGTACTGTACATACATACACACAGTGTATGTATGTAATGTTAATGTATAAAACAAACATGTATTTATATTATTTATTGACAGATTTCTTTAGTAATATAGTTATTTTAAGTGTGCTGTAATAACTATGGTTTAATGATGGATCATGTTTTGAGACCTGCTGTCATTGTTCACTCAGATCTATCTTGGAAAAAAGATGTGTAAACTGTCTCAATCATATCTAACCAGCTAAATAAAGGTTTAACTAAAATAACACACAGCCAAAAAAAGTCCAGGCACCACACGGACCAGAACCAGAACTTTGTTATTGTGAGTGTTACTGTGTGGAGGTTACGCTACATGCTAAGCTAACCAGATGCAAAAAAAAAAAAAAAGTTCCAACACACAGACACTCTAACATTGTTCTGACATTGTTTCACAAATTGATTTATATAGAATATTTTGTTTACCGGACAAAAGGTGATCGGAGCACAACGTCTTTGACAGCAGCTCCTAGCTGGAGGAGGTGCTGCGGTCAGCTCCGAGCAGACCCAGACAAAGGAGGGGCTGCTGTCAGCTCAGTCCTCCGATGGAGATAAATCCTTCACGTAACGTTTCATTATTTTTGGGATTAAGTGAAAACTGCACTTTGCCCAAACGTCTACCCGGTTGTAACACACTCTAACCCAGTAAGAAACAGCAACAAACAAACCAAACAAAAAAACGCGAAAAATACACTGCCATTATACAGAGCTGTAGGGACGCTCCAGCAGACTCTCATGTCCCGACGTCACAGACGAGGTATGCGGAAATACCAGGATTTCCTGAGGCGACACACGGCGCCAAATTTAAAATCAATTTTAAAGCAAAATATAATATATTTCTCATTTTGCTATTAAAAATGAACATAGTTGAATGATACAAGATATAAATCTTGTAACATTTTATGCAAAGTAGAAAGATGATGTCAGTGGACCTTTAAACATTGAGGAGTGGTACTTTTAGGAATGCTGTTTTTCTGTTTTAGAGTCACCTAAAGGAACCTGTCTTATGCTACGTTCACACCAAACGCATCAAAATGCTCCCAATGCACCGTGTTTGCTGCTTGTCACCAGATGTGTGTTCACACCGAACGCGCGCAGTTGGAGCAGCGTCTGGCTCCCTTCCCGGTCAGATTTCTTTTGTTTTCTGTTCACTGGGCAGATAAAGATCAGCTGTACGTCAGCCCCGTTACTACTTGAGTGGGTTTTCTACAAGCCGAACTGCAACTCCTAAAGTCTTTGTTGAGATTAAAACGTTTTGTTATGTTTGGGGTGATCTAAGCTCGAGCTGACAGCAACAAATGTAAAAATGCCAAGTTACTTACTGGAGGCTGGTGGTGTCTTCATGGAGGCTCGTTGGGGTAAGTTTAAAAAGTCCACAGAAAGTCCCGTCGTTGTTGCGTCATCACATAGCAGAGTCTCTCCCGATAGGTTGCTGCGACGCATCGAGCAGCCAAAGTTCATTTGAATGAACTTTGGCTGCTCGATGCCTCGTCTGCTTTGGACGCGCGCGTGCGTGAGAAAGAGCTGCCCCTCGTTGCTGCGCTGCTTGAACTGCTCAAGATGTGCTGCTCCTGGCTGCACCTCCCCTGGCCGCGCCTCCACATAGACTTTGCATGTAAAGTGGCTGCTTCGAGGCGTTTAGTGTGAACCTGGCATTACTGTAAGTTGTTTTGTTTAAGTTGTTTTGTTTTGGTAATTCTCAGAAGATTCTAGCAGTAGAGAAATCTAGATATATGAGTTTTGGCGTTAGCCTTTGAGGAGGAGTCAGATGTCATGGTAACAGTGTACCTTCCAATCAGAAAAGGATACCTCCCCAAAAAGGGACAGGCTTAGGAAAGGTTTAATGATGTCTGCATTCAAAATGTGTAAACAAATGGTGCTAGACTGATGTATTCACATTCCATAAAAAGATCAACAGGGGGAATGTTAGGAAAACAGTTCTGATGATTCCGTTTTATTCTTTTTATGCGTTTACATTATATTCTTATTATGTTTCTTTTTATGCTTTTATACTTTCTTTACAAAACAAGTTAATCTCATGTGATAATTTTATCTCATGAAGAACCTTTATATAACACCTGCCTATTCACAATACTGTAACATGTTAAGTAACTTGAGTTCTACCTCAGCTACTGACAGTGAGTCACTGTCTAAGAATGTAACCAATCATGTTATTACCACATATATGATCACGCCTATCATTGTTTGTAGGGGTGCAAATCTCTCAGTGTCTGGGGTATCGATTCGATTCAATTCTGATTTTTGGTGTCACGATTCGATTCAAAATTGATTTTTCGATTCAGAAACGATTTTGCTATTGAAATGGTCATAAATTTAGCTTCAGTTATGTAACTTACGAGCTGAAAAGAATAAACAACAATGTAAACAAATGGAACATTTATTTAAAACAATAATTTTAGGTTCCTCACTGTATCAAAATTTTTGCATCGTTTTATATTTATACCAAAAATAGAAACAAATAATACAGGAGTGCATAGAATTCTGTAACTTAAATTACCAGTATTAGGTTATCTTAGTTGCCTGGATTTCTCACAAATAAAATAAAAATAAAAATCTAGGAACAAATAATTCATCCATCCATCATCTTTACACACATCTTCCATTTCGAGTCACGGGGGTCACTGGTGTCCATGTCCAGCCATCACTGTGTGTGTGTGTGTGTGTGTGGGGGGGGGGGAACTTGGACAGGTCTCCAGTCCATTACAGACAAATAACTCAAAATGTATAAATATAAAAGTAAATAGACTTCAGCCTACCACACATAGTGTATTTAAATTTTAAAAAGGCGTTCAATACAGAAACAACTGGACTTTATTTGTAACAGAAGACGTTTCGCTTCTCATCCGAGAAGCTTTCTCAATTCCTTCTCGGATGAGAAGTGAAACGTCTTCTGTTACAAATAAAGTCCAGTTGTTTCTGTATTGAACACCTTTTTTTATTTTATCATGTCCTGGATGACTGAGAATCTTTACCAGCATATAGTGTATTAACCTTTAAAATAAAATACAGACTTCACAGTTTTTTTAAACCATTTAATTAATATTTAGTAAATCTTTAACAAAATTTCAAAACCTGTGCAAGTTTACACAAAATCTCTTCTGAACTGTAATTTATAAACCATAAATCTTTTAGAACTGGCTCCAGTCGATGTGTCTCATCTGGCCTCTCCAACCTGTTAAAAGACAAATTACATTAAGTTTGTTGTATAACTTGTCTAGATAAGTTTTAGTATAATATGAGAAAAAACTGTTACCTTTAATGCTCAATTCCAAAAAATTTTTAAAATCCGATCTTATGGGAAGAGTTGCCTCAGTAAAGATGATGGTCCTGCCGAGAATAAATTATTTATTCTCAATGATTCCAAATAAGCCTTCAAATGAATGGTTTAAGTCCTTGGATTCTTTCATATCTAAATTCCTTTGGAAAAACAAAACTCCACATACTGTATTAGCTTAAAAACACTACAGAAATCTAAAGATACCGGAGGATTAGAACTTCCAAACTTTTATCACTACTATTTAGCAAATAGGTTAGAATATATTTCAAAGTGGCTAAATCCAAATGCACTAGATGTTACTTGGTTAGATATAGAGCAAACTTTATGTAATAATATTAGGGTTTCAGATCTGCCATTTATTAGTATAAATATAAAAAACATGTCTGCTTTAAAAGTATCAGTATTAGCTCATCTCTGACAGCATGGTGGGAGTATCTGAAAATGACAAAGTCTTCACTACTCCCATGCAGACAAACACCCATCTGGAACAATCCTGACATTCAACAAGAAAATAATATGTTAAATTTCTCAGGTTGGAGAACTAAGGGAATTGAACGTCTGGAACAAATATTTGATGGTGTAGACTTTATTTCATTTAATGAATTAATAATACAATGGCATTGATAACAAATACTTCTTAGAATATCTACAAATTAAGTCTATTGTAAAAAAGAAATTTAAGCTTAATAGAGAATTGTTAGAGACACCAACATGTGTGTCAGAATTCATTAAAGGTTCAGTCTGCAGTTTCTGTAGAACAGCAGCACTTAGAAAAAATTTCAACAAGCAAAGCATTCTGATCCCTCCCCCTCAGAGCCATATATGGCTCTGCCCCCTTGTGGTCTGTTGAAATTTGAATTCAAGCTCTGTTTTTATTGGCTGATTCAAATTCAAGCTCGGTTTTTATTGGCTGGTTACAAACTTTGTTTTTATTGGCTGGAAAATGGCGGGTCACTTTTTCTTTTTAGAAATGCTTATTTACCACCTGGAGAAGCAAGGGGACAATATTTTTTTTAGTTTTTTCAGAGATTACCTCTCTAACATCAATCTAGTGACAGAGTGAAGAAATATGTTAAAATATATATTGTTTGAAAAGTTACAGACTACATTACAATCTTACATACCCCAGCTTTAATCTTACAACCCAAATTGTTATCTAAAATATACAAGCAATTGACTAGAATCAATGACTCCATAATGCTTCCTGTTGCAAAATGGGAGACAGATTTATCAGTCAACTTTGACCAAAACACCTGGGGCCTCATGTATCAACCATGCGTGCGCACAAAAACATTGCGCACGTCACTTCCCACGCAAAAGCCCGTATGTATCAAAACTGAACTGAACGTGAATATATGCGCATCCAGGTACATATCCACGCAAGCTCCCGAGCAGGCGTACGCACGTTTCTGTGGTTCTTGTTCCTTTGGCGACACTTACAGGTGTTTCAGAGAAACTGAAGCCCCACAGTCTGTGGTTGACTTTAAGAGCGGCTTGAAGACCTTTCTTTTCAACCGAGCATACTCTTCCTCCTCATGATTCTACTTTTGATCTGAGTTGATACTGTTGTTGATTTTAATTGTTTTATTATTTGTCTTATTGACATTCAAATATGTTGCACCTTGTAGCACTTTGAGATTTCCATTAATGAAAAGTGCGTTATAAATTGAATTCATTATTATTATTATTATTATTATTATTATTATTATTATTATTAACAGTTCAAGATGTGTAAATGATTAATATTCCCTCCAAACACACGATTAACAAGTATTACATCCACATGACGCAGTGAAATAAAGGACGCGCAACGTTGTGCCAAAAATAAATTTAACAGGAACGGATTCATTCAGCCTTACTGGAGGTTATAATAAATAGTGTAACACGCAGAGCATTTATTTAGAAACAGATATAGTTTTCCGATCTAGGATATGGCTTATCAGCCGTTTTCAGAAATAATAATTTTCCAGTTTGGCACTGCATGCTGCGCTCTGGGGAGCCGTGCATCACGCGTGCATACAGAAGCAGCGGTCAAACTGTTCCACAGAGGGAGCTGCAGGTCGATCGGGACTGTGCAGTCCAGTCCACACAAAGCCGGATCATGTCCAATGGAATGGTCTCATCCATATGTTTCCAAAGGCTGAGTGGTCGCGCTTGGAGCGCGCGCGCACCCTCACCGGTGTCGACACGGCAGCTGGAGGTGTTTCATTATCTGCGTTTATTGTAGATTTCTCCAAAATGACACGTGAAAGTACACCTTATATAACTTGTAGGAGAGCAAAAGCTTCACAGACAGACTGCGCACAGGGCTGCGGGGCGCGCGCTGCGTCTGGAGACTCCAACATCATGTCATGAAAAGTCTCCACCAAGACGCACAGACTCGTTTCTTCACATCATCTACATAAACAAAGATCTATGTTCTAGCAAACATCCAAGTAAGTTCCTCTGTGTTTACAGTAATAATGGTAATAAACTCGTGCGCAAAGTTAATATTTCCACACAGAATGAATGAATGAGCCGGTTCGCGCACCACAGCAGGGTGCGCGCGCACACAAATACCGACAATCACTCGTTCTTTGCATGATGAACACATTTTATTACTATTCTTACTTAGGATGTTTGTCCTCACTCATATTATATTGAATTCATTATTTTCCCGAATCTAGAAATCATTTCTGATCGCGCAGGGATCAAACAAACATGTCCTTCACACATGCAGGAAGTAATTTGCATCTGTTTAACATATGTAAATGAAGGCGTGTCAGGGGAGGTGTCTCACGTGCGCTCAGTTCCACGTCAATTGTGATGTACAAAAGGAATGTGCGTGGATTCAGGTGTACGCACAGTTTGATAAATCTGGATCTTTTTGTGCGTAGACACTTTTCTGGATTTCACCGTACGTCACTTTTCAGTAGGAAATCCACGCAGGTTTTTGATACATGAGGCCCCTGGTCTCAAATATGTTTAAAAACATTTAAAATGACTAGAATATCTAATTTACAATTAATACAGTATAAAGTTCTCTATAGAGTACATTATACAGGTCAGCGAATGTTTAAGATGGGTTTTACACCATCTAATAACTGCTCACAGTGCAAAGGCAATATACCTGATGATTATATTCACGCACTCTGGTTCTGTCCACCCGTTCAGAGGTTCTGGGTCCAGGTTTGTGAAGACTTGTCTAAATGTTTGAAATGTAATATCCCACTCTCTCCATCTGTTTGCTTATTGGGTATCTTTGAAGATGTTATACTAGAAAAAAATACATCCTGTATGCTTTTCACTGCCTTATGCATCGCAAAGAAAACCATACTCCTGAATTGGAAAAATAAAAATAATCTTAGCATTAATCAGTATAAAAATCTTCTGTTAGATCATATTAGTCTTGAAACAGCATCTGCCGACACATCGGATCAATCTATTTGGCATTCTTTGATCGGCTCCGTTACGTAGTGAGGGTGGGGGGTCTGGGATCTGGCCTTGTGGGGCATTGGGGCTGGTGTGGGGGGAGGTTGGGGCGCCGGGGGGTTGGGGCTGTTTGGGCGGGGAGGACCCTGCCTTCAACCTGGGGAGGACCGGGGGGTTC
>JBBPBX010000411.1:0-24629 GCA_038048925.1 Garcialebias charrua | reverse complement strand
ATATATATATATATATATATATATGTGTGTGTGTGTATGTATATGTGTATGTATGTGTATATACAGTATATATATATATATTTTTTTCTTTTCTTTCTCTCACCCCTCTGGTTGCCTGGCGGACATTCTGGGGGTGGGCCATCGGGGGTTGTCCTGGACTATGGGAAGGTTCGGGGCCTGAGGGTTCACCGTGGGCGGGGCTGGCATTGCGCTCTCCCTGGGGTTGCTTGGGCTCAGGTGTCCTGTCCTGTCAGCAAGGCGAGGGTTGGGCCAAATTTTGGATGTCGGCTACTCTCCACCCCAGAATGAATGGGCCTACGTCCTTTGCTTGGGTGTGGGCTGCCCCATGTAGGGGGCAGGTACATGTCTTGGACCTAGGGGGTAAAGAGTGTGCATCAGGATTATGAATTGAACGTGTCGTTATTGTTTGTCTTTGTGTGAATGAGGATGAGGGTGGGTCTGAGTGAGTGTATCTGTGTATGAATGTCTATTTGTCAGGCTGGGACTTAGACTGCCCCCTCTCTGTTACATCTGAGGCTACTTGGTGTCGCGCTCCTACCACGTGGCCCCCAGGTGGGTGTCCCTTTGCCTGCGGGCGTGCTGGGGGCCCTTGCTGTCGCTTTCGGGGGTTGGACGCTTGGGCGTGTGTCGGCTCGGCCTGGTGGCTGCCTGGTGGGGCTCGGGTCCTCTGGTCCTATCGGGTCGGGGCCTGAGGGGTGGGCGTCACCGGTTCCCGGGCCTCGGTGTCCGGGCCTCGGTGTCCGGGCCTGGGGCTACGTCAGTGCAACGGGCTCTTGCAGCGGGTTCCGGCGGGGGCCTGTGAGTTTGTCGCTGTTGGCCCTCGGGAGTCATTGTGTGTAGTCGCTGGTGGGGCACTTCCTGTTCTCCCCTTTGGTCGGATCTGGGGAGTGGGTGAGTGGCTCGTCCTGTTCGGGTGGCCCTGGAAACCCTGGGCTTGGGGTCCTTTTTGGGGTCTTGGGCTATGATCGCCCCTTCGTCTGCCTCGAGCCTTGGGGGGGGGATCTCTGTTGCTTCACGGTCGCTACTGAATGTTCTATTCGAGGAACCTTATTCACTTATGCATGTTCACAACCACACACAAATGGTTGCAGGGATGTATATGTAGATATCATATGCAGATATGTAGATGGGTATGTGACTGAATATGAATGTATATGTATGTATACTGTATATATATTTGTAGGTATGTATATGTTTATTTATAGAAATCTATTGCAAGGTCATGAATGTTATTAGTCTTTATGCATGTGTGTTTCGTTGCTGTCTTCTGTCATGTACTTTGCAGGATTGCGGACGGAGGTTGGGTGTGTTTGCCTTGTGCTCTTTTTGTGAATAATTGTTGTGTTTTGTTGTCTTACTTTCTATCTTTCCTTTCTCTCTATTAAACAAAATAAAAAAATCATATTGTGTGAGAGGATGGCTTTAAGGTGAGAAGGGAGGCCATCTATAAAAGGAAAAAAAAATCCAATCTTTTGGTGTGAACGTTCACACTACATTTTAAATGCGACCTGCATCAGACTTCAGTGTGAACGATCTACATTGCAGAAGCGACCCGCATGCGCAGAAGAAAACATGTCTCAGAACGTGACGTGACACGTAGCACCCTGTGCTTGCAGAAGTAAACATGGACGCGACAGTTTTCAGTGCGTGTTCGGTAATTTTGAAGTTGTTGTCCAATCGGGAAAAGCTAAACATCCAAATGATTGAAGGCAAAAGAAAACTGAGAAGAAAGTGAGCAAAATTTTTAGTGATGGCGATTTTTGGAGCTATGGCTGCTACCTCTGTTCAGAGGGGTGTGTGGATGCGGAACTGTGACGTCGGTCTCACATCGGTGATGCAAAAGTCAGTTGTGTCACATGAGCGTTCACACTGCAGTCACTTTGAAAACATCAGATATATATCCGATTTAAAACCACATACTGAAACGGCCTGGGTCGGATTTGAAAACATCGGATTTGTCGCGTTCAGACTGTCACAAAAAAATCGGATATGGGTCAGATGGGGCAAAAAAATCTGATTTGGGTCGGATTTGCCTGCAGTTTGAATGTTCACACTGCAGGCAAATCCGACCCAAATCTGATTTTTTTTTTCAGATATATATCTGATGTTTTCAAAGCGACTGCAGTCAGAACGCTCATGTGATTTACATCTGACTTTTTCAAAACACGTGCGGCTCATTTAATTGAGCCCGCGCGTGTTTCTACAGACAGAGGGGACAGTAGCAGCTCAGAGCGGGGTGGGGGCTAGCGGGGGGAGACCAGCTCTCTGTAGCTAGAGCGGGGTGGGGGCTAGCAGGGGGACGAGCTCTCTGACGCACACACCACTGGCTTGCTTTCTTCTCAGTTTTTGCCTTTCATCTTTTGGATGTTTAGCTCTCCCCGATTGGAGAACAACTTCAAAATTACGAACACACACGGAAAACTGTTGCACGCGTCCATGTTTACTTCCCCAAACACCAGTGGGCTGCATCAGCAGTGTTGACAGATCTCGGGACAAAAACAAGCCACCAGCCCCATGAAAACAAGCCCAAACAAGCAACTCGCAGCCTGCGTGTCACGTCACACAGGCTGAGACATGAGCCGCAGTGCGCAGCGCGGATCCAAAAGAGAAATGGAGCAGAACACAGCTGAAGTTCAATTTTTAATATTTCATCACATCTACAGCTGCACTGATCAGCGCTATGTTTTCTTCTGCACATGCGGGTCACTTCTGCAACGTAGAGCGTTCACACTGGAGTCATGCCAGGTCTGATGCTGGTCGCATTTAAAATGTAGTGTGAACGTTCACACCAAAAGATCAGATTTTTTTTAAAAATCGGAATTGAGCATTAAGACCTTAGATGTATTTGCCATTGATGTATCCGTATGGCCCTCGGAAACCTGCAGCTTTCCCTTCTCTCCTGGCTTGCTCAATCTTCGGCCACAGTGCTTGTCTCACCAGAAAATTGTCCTTAGTTAGATCTTCTGCAAACCGGACACCTGCCTCTCTGCACACAGCTGATGACTTTGTTCTTATCCAGATGTCATCTCGAATGGTTCTTTTGGAGAAGAAAATGATTATCTGTCGGTGCCCGTTCTCTGACTTTCTTCCTACTCTGTGAACTATGTCCACTCCATCTTCCATCTTATCCGCCAGGTCTGGAGCCACTTTGCACAGCAGGTTGACGGTTTTGGCTCTGATGTTTATGTTGGAGTAGTTTATTAAACATTTTTAAGTGTACTGACAGTAAAAATTGGATTGGGTATGGCCCAGTACTGTACTGTTAACAGCCACTGTACTGACAATAGTTTTCACAGAAAAAGTTTATTTCTGTCAATCCTTCTGAAATTGAATGTGTCGATGTTTAGAACTGACAAAGCTAGAGAAGGCCATCGACCATTTACTTTTCTCACAAAGCAAACAGTACAGCTTCAGTGAGGACTGACATGCCTTTATAGTTTGCTTAGAGTGAACACACAGATGCATTCAGCACATGGCTTCCTGCATGTGTGTCACTTCATCCGTCTTGTTTTTCTTGACTTGGGGTTGAAGTAGGGGTGCAGTAACACACTAAGCACTTCCTTCCTTCACTCTATCCTGTCTGATCATAACTGCTTTGTGCATGGCTCTGTACTCAGCCTTGCGCTATAATAGTTTTTCCATGATGAACACACAAAAAACTGCAATGACAAGCTTATTCCTCAGGTACCGGAAGTAATAGAGCACTGCTATTTTAGTTGAACGTATTTTACATAGAAAAGGCCATGATATTGCTGTTTCTTTACCACATAGAGATTACAAGGCCTCAGCATTATATCTGTGGCACAAATGTTTTTTTTTTTACTAAAGACATTGTAAAAAAATATATATATACACGTTTGTTTTGGTAAAAGTGTCTCATGCCATAACCATCACCTTTTACACAGGCTATCTTTACAAGATTTGTGTGACAATCTTTATAACTTTTGCTACAACTGTTGTCAAGATGGCTGTATTTTCTACCAGCCTACCATGCATACACCCACAAAATGTTGACCAAATGCACAATACATGCTGCATACCGCTATGGGAAAAAGCTCTACTGGAATCTTGTGCACACAATGAGTTCTCGAATGGTGATGCAAGATTAAAACCACAAAGTTTTTGGCACAGAACTGTGATGTTAAAAACAACTTTCAACATGTCTTGCAAAGTATAAATCAGGCTTTAGTTATATTATTATTTTATATGTATTTATAAATGAGGTACAACATCTCGTCACATGTATTTTTTATGGATTAAAATTTTATGTTATGACTGAATGCAAGACATTTCATTTTTGTGGATGAAACAGGTATTACACGTAAATCAACTTATCTTTGCTTTGGCTAATTTTAACTCCTGTTTGGTTTATTTTACTTTAGCAATTCAGTTAATTAATTCTGAAAACAAATTCAGAAAAGGTTATTCCTCACTCAGTGTGCACACTGCATTTCTGTAGAAAAATGCAATTTTTCTACTTTTATAAGTATTCTTCTTTTTTTACTTTTCCTTCTTCAGGGTCGCCACAGTGAGTTATCTTCCTCCATCTCACTCTGTCCTCTGCATCCTCTGTCCTCACTACAACTACCTCCATGTCCTCTCTAACTGCATCCATATATCTCCTCTTTGTCTTTTTCCTGGCAGTTGCATTTCAAAGTCAAAGTCAAAGTCAACTTTATTGTCAGATCTGCAATATGTACTGTACAGGACATACACAGGACCGAAATTGCGTTTCTCTCAGTCCCTCGGTGCAACAGTAAACATCTAAACATTGAAACACTGAAACATATAATAATAGACATAAGCATAAAATAGTAAAACTAACACTGTCCTGAGTTTTTGCATAGTGGTATAAGAGTATGAAAATTTACACCGACTCTAAAACTAAAACTAAAACATTAAACATTTAATGAACATAATATTGTCCTGAGTTTTTGCATACTAGTATAAAAAAAGAGTATAAAAAGTATAACTAAAATAAACTAAAGGTTTCTAGCATTGACATTTGCAAAGTGGCAAAGCAGCGTATGAGTTAATGTACACAGTACATGCACGAGGTAGTAGTTGATGTTGTTATAGAGGCAAAAAGTGGCATATGCAGTAAGGCACATTGGGCATCCTAAACAAGACCGGTCAGAGCACACTGTATATGTATCAGCAGCGGTGCAGATATTAGAGTAGTGTAAATGTAAACAGTAGCAATTAAATATAAGCAGTAGTAATAAAAGTAAACAGTACAGGTAGTCCCCGATTTACGAGCGCTCTGATCTACGAGGTTCCAGACTTACGAGCTGGCGAATTTTTGGAAAAAACGCAAAAAATACTGAGTTTTCATGTGTTTTTTCACCACAGTTCGTTAGCTAAACATGTGGACACACGTTTCCGATCATTTTTATGCACTCATAAGCAGTTTTTTGATGAAAAACGAGTGTTTGTAGTCGCGCTAGCGAAACCGTTCCAATTTACGAGCGAAATTCCGGACTTACGAGAGACCTGGCAACCGTTCCGAAATACGAGATTTCCGGTTTACGAGCGCCTCGTTGTAACGGATCTCGCTCGTAAATCGGGGACTACCTGTATTAATAAATGTAAACAGAGAATGTAAACAGTACCATGACTATAGGCAGCGATGCAATACAAACATCAGTGCAAGTATGAGAAGTAGTGCAAACTGTATGAGCACATGACCGAGAGTTTAGTGAATAACCCGTCTGATGACACAGAGTCCAGTGCCAAAATCTTTGTGTTGTGTGGTAATGTGTGAGAAAGTTTTAGTGTTAAGGCAGTTCAAATGGGAGAGGGGGCAGAGCAGGCAGAGTGTTTAGCATCCTGACTGCCTGATGAACAGAGCTGTCTCTCAGTCTGCTGGTTCGAGCCTGGAGACTCCTCAGTCTCCTCCCTGATGGCAGCAGTCTGAAGCAGCTGTGTAGTGGGTGTGTGGGATCACCTGCCATGCAGAGGGCTTTCCGAGTGAGGCGTTTGCTGTGTAAGTCCTGCAGTGAGGGAAAGGAGGTGCCCACGATCTTCTCAGCTGCTCTCACAATGCGCTGGAGGCTCTTGCGGCTGGATGCAGTACATGCACCAAACCACACAGTGATGCAGCTGGTCAGGACACTTTCTATGGCACCTCTGTAGAAGGTGCTCATGATGGGGGTTGAAGCTCCAGCCCTTTTCAGCTTGCGGAGAAAGTAGAGACGCTGGTGAGCCTTCTTTGCCAGTGATGCAGTGTTCCTGCTCCAGGACAGGTCCTCTGAGACATGCACTCCCAGGAACTTGGTGCTGTCTACTCTCTCCACTGCGGTGCTGTTGATGGTCAGAGGGGCATGTTGGGCATCCCTCTTCCTGAAGTCCACAACAATCTCCTTTGTCTTCTCCACGTTGAGAGTGAGATTGTTGTGTCCGCACCACAAGGCCAGGCGGCTCACCTCGTTCCTGTAGTCCGTCTCATCGTTGTTGCTGATGAGACCCACCACTGTTGTGTCGTCCGCAAACTTGATGAAGTGGTTGGAGCTGTATGATGGTGTGCAGTCGTGTGTTAGCAGGGTGAATAGAAGGGGGCTCAGCACACATCCTTGTGGGGCCCCTGTGTTCAATGTGATGGTGCTAGATGTGTTACTCCCGATCCGCACTGTCTGTGGTCTCCCGGTCAGGAAGTCTAGCAGCCAGTTACACATTGAGGTGTTCAGCCCCAGACTGTCCAGTTTAAGGATGAGCTGTTGGGGGATGATGGTGTTGAATGCCGAGCTGAAGTCGATGAACAGCATTCTAACATAGGAGTCCTTCGTGTCCAGATGTGTGAGAGCTGTGTGAAGGGCAGAGGAGATGGCATCGTCGGTTGAGCGATTAGGTCGGTATGCAAATTGGAAGGGATCCAGGGAGGCAGGGAGGACAGATGTGATGCTTTTCATGACTAGCCGTTCAAAGCACTTCATCAGGATGGGGGTGAGTGCTACTGGGCGATAGTCATTGAGGCATGCGGGCGTTGCCTTCTTTGGGACAGGGATGATGGTGGTGGCTTTGAAACAGGTGGGGACGATGGCCTGGCTCAGTGAGATGTTAAAGATGTCCGTGAAGACCGCTGCGAGTTCCCCTGCACAGTCCTTCAGCACACGACCAGGTATGTTGTCAGGACCAGAGGCCTTCCGGGCGTTAATCTTGATGAATGATCGCCTTACGCTGTCTGAGGACAGCGTCAGCACCTGGCCATCAGGAGAGGGGGGGAGTTTATGTGCTGGTGTGCTGTTACTTGCCTCAAACCGAGCAAAGAACTCATTCAGTTCATTCAGCGCAGAGGCTGAGCTGTCACAGGTCTGGGGGGATGGTTTGTAGTTTGTGATGGTCTGTATTCCCTGCCACAGACTGCGTGTATCCCTGCTGTCCTTGAAACGGTGAGCTATTTTCCCGGAATACTGCCTCTTTGCCTTTCTGATGCCCCAGTCCAGGTTGTTTCTGGCTGCCCTCAGGCCCACCTGATCTCCCGCTTTGAAGGCAGCATTCCTGGCTTTCAGGAGTCTGTGGACCTCAGCTGTCAGCCATGGCTTCTGGTTAGCCCGAACAGTGATGGTTTTAAGGTTGGTTACATCATCAATGCACTTGGTGATGTATGAACATACAGTGTCTGAGTACTCCTGGAGACATGTGGTGTTGTTTGTGGTAGCAGCTTCTTTGAACATACTCCAATCTGTGGTGTCAAAACAGTCCTGGAGTGCCTCTGAAGACCCCTCTGGCCACACTCGTATCTGCTTGCGGACTGGTTTTGTGACTTTCACCAGTGGCCTGTATGCTGGCTTTAGCATAACACAGATATGGTCAGAAGCACCAATGTGGGGGAGGGGGATGGCTCTGTAGGAATTTTTCATGGTGGTGTAAACCTGGTCCAGGGTGTGGTTTCCTCTTGTTGCAAAGTTTATGTTTCTGTATGTTTTTGGAAGAACACTCTTTAAATCTGCTTGGTTGAAATCACCAGCCGTGATGAGAAAAGCATCAGGGTGGGCTGTTTGTTGCTCACTGATGTGCAGATATAGTTCATTTAGTGCCTCACCTCTATCTTTGCTGTTGGAGCTTGGAGGGATATATACAGCAACAATCATAACAGCTGTAAACTCCCTCGGTAAATAGAACGGTCTGCATTTAATAGTCATAAACTCCACAAAAGGTGAGCAGTGTTTGTAGACCACAGCAGCATCACGACACCATGCGTTGTTGATGTAAACACAGAGCCCGCCTCCGCGAGTCTTACCTCCCTTGATGAAAGCTCGGTCCGCTCTGTAGCATGTTAGCTGCTCCAACTGAATAGCGTGGTCCAGAACGTTGTTGTTAAGCCACGTTTCCGTGAATACAAACACACAACAGTCTCTCACAGTCTTTTGTGTCGTTCGTAGCAGGCGTATATAATCCAATTTGTTGTCCAGGGAGCGCACGTTAGCCAGAACCATGGATGGAATAGCTGGCCTGTGTGGGCTAGCTGCTAGCCTCGCTCTGATACCTCCACGTTTGCCCCGCTTCTGTTTCCTGTCACGCCGCTTGTGGCGTTTCCACGGCGGGCGTGATGAAGGGAGGCTCGGTGCTGGCTTCCAGAGCAGGCCGCAGGCACGTAGCTGCTCCTCGAGCTCGCTGCTTATTTCCAGATGAGCGGTTTTTCCGACATCAAGCAGGAACTCACGGCTATACTTGCATTCTTGAACACGTAGACAAGAAGAAGACGTGCCGGCACATTGCAGCATACAGGACAAGACAGACGAAAGCACCGTGTTGTTGGGAGAGAGAGAAGCCGCGGCGTTTGCACGCGCCGCCATCTTGGACCTGAGGTCACTGAGGTCATTTCTAACATCCTTCTACCAATATACCCACTGTCCCTCCTCTGAACATGTCCAAACCACTGTCCCTCTGGACATGTCCAAACCACTGTCCCTCCACTGGACATGTCCAAACCACTGTCCCTCTGGACATGTCCAAACCACTGTCCCTCTGGACATGTCCAAACCCTCTCTGTCTGGCCTTCCTAACTTTATCTCCCAGTTGTTCAACATGTGCTGTACCTCTGATGATCTCATTCCTGATCTTATCCATCCTTGTCACTCCTAAGGAGAACCTCAACATCTTCATTTCTGCTACTTCCAGTTCTTTCTCCTGTCTTTTTGTCAATGCCACTGTCTCCAGACCATACAACATAGCTGGTCTCACCACTGTCTTGTAAACTTTTCCTTTGACCTTTGCTGACACCTTTTTGTCACAAATCACTCCTGAAACTTTTCTCCATCCACTCCATCCTGCCTGGACTCTCTTTTTCACCTCTTTACCACACTCCTCATTTTCCTGGACAGTGGACCCCAAGTACTTGAATTCCTGCACCTTTTGTGACCTCTGATCCTTGTAGCCTCACTGTTCCACCAGCCTCCCTCTCATTCACACACATGTACTCTGTCTTACTACAGATGACTTTTATCCCTCTTCTTTCATTCATTCATTCAAACTTTATTTAGACAGGTTAATCCCATTGAGCCTCAGGGACTTTTCAAGTGCATACCTCCACCTCTCCAAGTTCTCTTCCACCTGTTTCCTGTTCTCACCACAGATCAAATGTCACCTGCAAACATCATAGTCCGCGGGGATTCCTGCCTGACCTCATCTGTTAGTCGGTCCATCACCAGAGCAAACAAGAAGGGGCTCAGAGCCGATCCTTGATGCAATCCCACCTCCACCTTGAAGCTATCTGTCACTCCTACAGCACATCTCACCACTGTCCTGCTGTTCTCATACATGTCCTGTACCAGTCTAACATACTTCTCTTCTACAATACCACACCTCATCCCTCTGCACCCTGTCATATGCTTTTTCTAAAACCACAAAGAAACAATGGAGTTCTTTCTGACCCTCTCTGTACTTCTCCATTAGCATCCTCAAAGCAAAGATGGCATATGTGGTACTATCTCTTGACAAGAAATCATACTGCTGCTCACAAATGGTCACCTCTCATCTAAGTCTAGCTTCCACAACTCTCTCCCAGATCTTCATTTTGAGACATATCAACTTACCATAATTCTCGGGCTACAGAAAGCACCTGTCTCTGAGCCGCACATTCTAAATGTAAGATAAATCGTTATTTTGTACATAAATAAGACACTCTGCTTATTTAGCCATGGGTATCCACCATCCATTGTCAGGATCTGTGTCCAGCCAGCCACATATGTGCAGCTTTCTTGTTGTATTCCAAGAATCAGCCACCGGATAGCATTTCACAGACTATAGCTTGCTTTCAAAACACGTTCAGGCTGCATGATCGTCAGAAGTCTTCATGACTTTTTTTTTGTTTTGCTCTGATCGCAACCGGCTGCTTCTGCTCTCCTCTCCCTGCTTGGCTTTCTGTTTTGTCTGCAGTTCCCCGGCACTCATCTCTTGAACGCAAATTGAGATTATGGATTTGGTACCATGGACGATCAACTATATTGACAATATTTTTTTCTACAAAGCGACAAGGTCAGGGAGAGCCAGCTTGCCCGTCACAGACACACTTTGGCGGTTATGTCATGGATTCCTTGGGTGAGTGGAAGGTGATGTGTCTCTCAGTCCTGTCTGTGGAGGATGTTGAAGATGTTTACATAATTGGATTTATGATGGCAGGCGCTTTGCTGTTCGGCATCTGCGGAGCCCTGTTCTATCTGAAACTGAGGAAGACTTCAGCGGCAATTACGGCCTTGTCTAAGCTTCCGAGTCAGAGTGAAAGTTTGATACGTGCCGTGACCTCACTAAATCAGCTGCTTTACAAGATTAACCGTAAGGTGGAGGCGATTTCTGAGAATCGCAGGCCACCTGCGGTTTTTGGGACTCGTCAGCGTGGTGAGATCAATCTGGAGGAGGATTCATAGCATGGAACAGTGGAACGGATTTCCACAATTAGACCATATTGGATTTGGATTGTCCAGATGGAAACTCAAGGCTGCAGGAAAAGAAAACTGTCTGACTGAAGAAAATCAACAATCAAGTTTATCTGACTCTGACTCCCCAACAGCCTTGGAAATGGGCTGACTATCAAATTTCTCCTGGGTCATGAGTAACCGAGGACAACAACTGCATCTATCGCACCCCCCTCCCCGGAGAACTTTCTGTGAGCGCTTATCAGAAATGCTGGCTGGAAACATCACAGAACTGTGGCTGATCTGAAAAAGGCTCATGGACTAAATCTCACCGCCTGGACCTCAAATGCATATGTAAATTGTCTTAACTGTGCTTGCTGGTAGAGTTTTTTGATGTCTCAAATCATGTCCTAATAGACAAGATGTGAAAGATCTTTTTTGTAATACCACTATCTACCCTCATGGTTCTTCTCCTTTTTCATATCTAAGATTATTATTCTGATAAGGAATGAGATGGCCGCGCTGATAATCAGCTGCAGTGACGTACACTTAGTCCATCTTTCGGACGACTGTGCGTACATGTTCCCGTTGTACCTTGGTGCAATGTCAATAAAGATATTCTGATTTTGATTGTCTGATTCTGATTCTGATGCTTCACTGTCAGACTCTTGTTTAATACCATTCAACCTAGGAAGGAGGTTGATTCAATATTCTCATTGAATATTTGAGTCAAAATACTCATTGCCATCTCTCCAAGAGATTTCCAAACCTCCACTGGTATGTCAACAGGTCCTACTGTCTTCCACTTCTTCATTCTTTTCAGAGCTTTACGGACTTCACCCTCACTAACCTTTCCCACTTTCTGGTGCACAGTTTCTATGACCTCTACACTTCTTTCTCTTTCATTCTCTTCATTCATTAGCTCCTCAAAGTACTCCTTCCATCTTCCCATCACACTCTCCTCACTCATTAGAACATTACCATTCCTATCTTTAACAAGCCTAACCTGCTGTATATCCGTTCCAGCCTGATCCTGATTTGCTACATATTGTTTGTTTCTTTCCGTTGATTCTGGATCCAGCTTGTGTTCACCATGGCCACATCCATTCATATTCTCAAGGAGGCTGGATCCCCCCACATTCCTCCACAAATTTCTCCACAACGGAATTGTTTGACCACCTAATTTGTGACGCTTTATGGTCTGAGACTTTTCTGCATCATTCATATTACTGTCATTATTTTCAGTTCTCAGACTACCTGGAATCACTGAATCTTATCAACACATCAGGGACTGCCCATCACTGCAGCTTTCATTGTTTTTGGGTTCTGAATGATCGTGTCTTCATTAATGTTTCACATGGTTCAATTATGGGGGCAAAATGTCACACTGTTAACTCCTGTAACTACACATCAGTGACAAAGAAGTCAGGTAAATGTCTGATATTATTGTTGTTAATGATCTCAGGGATTCAGCCCAACCCAGGGCCAATTACTAACTACTGTACACCTAATGAGTTTAAAAATATTTCTGGTCTCCGTTTTCTGCATGTAAACGCTCGTAGCCTTCTAAAAAAACTTGATGAACTGAAAATCCTAATCACTTCTTCTGGGGCAGATGTGATCGTTATCTCTGAAACTTGGCTCAAAAAATCTGTTTCGAAAAATGACTTGGCAATCAATGAATTTAAGATCTATCGTTGTGATCGTAATAAAAAGGGAGGTGGAGTCGCTATTTACATCAGAGACTCTTTGGCTGCCACGATTGCGTCTAAAAAAACAATCGCAAACCAGTTTGAGGCTTTAGCTGTGAACATCAGTTTGATGCTGATCTGTTTTCTTGTTGCTGTGTTCATCTGTGTTCATCTGTGACCATCTGCTCATACAAACTCATGTTCGTGCTGCTGTTTATTCCCACTATATTAGGCTTAGTGTATTACTAGTTGATGTTTTTCTTAGTTAATTCTAGATGTTATTACTGTTTTTCTCTTGCATTTGTTGTTGGATGTAACTGGGACCTCGTGTACATAATCTCGTTTTCATCACATGTACCACATGCGGTGCAAATGACAATAAAGACTCTCTGACTCTCTGACTCTCTGACTCTGAAAGGAGGTCAGCCCTTAACTGTTGTAGGTTGTTATCGTCCCCCCTCCGCAACACCTGAAGCTCTATCCTCCCTGACTGAATTCATAGGAAATTTAAAACACAATGAGATTGTTATGGCAGGAGATTTCAACATTGACTGGAATAAGTCGACCCCCCTCTGTGATAAATTCAGGGAATGTTGCCTATCTCTCAATCTAACACAACTTATCGATTCTCCCACCAGACCAAACTTAAAATGTCCCGAAAAATCTTCCACCTTAGATCTGTTTTTCACAAATGCACCTCACAAATTTCCTGGTATAGGTGTATTTGCTAACGTTTTGAGTGATCATTCCGTAATAGCAGCTCTTAGATCTACTAAACTTCCACCTGCTAAGCCCAGAATAATCCAAAAAAGGGATTTGAAACGTTTCTGTGAACAGTCATTCCTTTGGGATCTATCCCACTTTGATTGGCAACATATCCTACAAATCAATGACGTGAACACCGCTTGGAACTATTTTCGTGGTAGTTTCATTTACTTTGTAAACAAACACGCTCCTTTCCGGCAGTTCAGGATAAAGGGCCGTGACAGCCCCTGGTTTACTCCTGAACTAGCTGATCTCCTGCACTGGAGAGATCATCTTTGGGCAGCAGCAAGAAAATCACACTCAGACACTGATTGGTTGAAATTTCGGCAGCTAAGGAATAAATGCACAACTGCCATTAAAGCTGCAAAACGTAACTACTTCTTATCTCAGACCTCCAAAAATCTAAACGATCCTAAAAAATTCTGGAAAACCATTAAATCTCTCTCAGGCACCCCCCAATCATCTGACCTCCCATCACAATTTCTTGTTGACTCTGTTCCTGTGTCAAATAAGCACGAGATCCTGAACTGTTTCAATAAACATTTTGTTGCTTCTAGTTCTTTATTTGATACAGTTACAAACGGAAAATCGGCCACTTTATCTAATAATCAAACTTCAACAAATCAAATCCCTCCTACAAGCCAACCATCTGTTAATCACACCTTCTCTTTTTCTCCATTCTCAGTCAGTGAGGTAAATAAACTGTTAAATGATCTTGATCCTAAAAAATCTGCAGGTCCAGATGAACTTCCACCTTATTTCTTAAGGCTGGCTGCTCATATCATCACAGTCCCTGTGACCCACATCTTTAATCTATCCATAAGCCAAAACACCATTCCGGATGCTTGGAAAACAGCCTTTGTTCTTCCTTTGCTGAAGGGAGGTGACCCCACCTCACTGAACAATTATCGACCGATCTCTAAACTCTGCATCTTAGCCAAGGTTCTAGAAAAACTGATAAACTCTCAGATCAAAAACTATCTGGACTCATTTAACATCTTACCTCTCATCAATCTGGTTTCAGGAAAAAACACAGCACAACAACTGCTTCTCTGAAGGTTCTGAATGATGTTGTTGAAGCATTGGATGCTAAGGACTATTGTGCTGCACTTTTCTTAGACCTGTCTAAAGCTTTTGACACTGTGGATCATAACATCCTGTGTCATAAGCTCTCAGAAATCGGTTTCTCTGATCACACCATCGGTTGGTTTTCTAACTATCTTTCCAATCGGAGGCAATGTGTTCAACATAACGGTGCTTCTTCCAGCTATTTAACAGTTAAAAATGGTGTACCACAAGGCTCAGTTTTAGGACCAACTCTCTTTACAATCTACATAGCTAATGTAGGTCACTGCATCCCTGATGCATCCTTACATTTCTATGCTGATGATACAGTTGTTTATTGCCGAGCTAAAACAGTAGCTAAGGCTTTCCAGTTACTACAATCCGCTTTTGACATCATCCAGTCAGATTTGTTCCGTCTCAAACTTGTCCTAAATGCTGATAAAACAAAAGGGATGTTTTTTTCAAATAGGAAGGCGGTTCCAGCAGATCCTCCTCTGATTTTATCTTCAAATGGTGTCCCTATTGAGTTTGTTGATTCCTATAAATATCTGGGTATCCTGATCGATTCACATCTCTCTTTTAAACTCCACGTGGAAAACCTAGTGAAGAAATTGAAAGTTAAACTGGGTTTCTTTTTCAGAAACAGATCATGTCTAACACTGAATGTTAGGAAACGCCTTGTATCTGTGACTTTCCTTCCCTCCATTGATTACGGTGACATTCTCTACATGAATGCTCCTACAAGCACCCTGCGGATGTTGGATGTGGTCTATCATGGTGCACTAAGATTCATAACTGGTTGTGATTATCGTACCCACCACTGCACCCTGTATTCACTGGTTAACTGGACATCATTAACCTCACGCAGACTCTTCCACTGGTACATTTTCATCTTTAAATCACTTCTTGGTCTGCTGCCCTCATACATCTCCTCCTACATGTCTTTGCGTGAGTGCAGCTACAGTGTGCGCTCTCAGGACATGATTACCTGCAGTGTTCCGTCAGTGAGGACTGAACTTGGAAAAAGGGCCTTCTCCTATTCTGCTCCTGCTTCATGGAATATCTTACAAAAAGATCTGAAGCTCTCGACCTTGACTTCTCTAAATGGTTTTCAGAATCTGTTGGAATCCTGGCAAAAACCAATGCAGATTTGTTCCTGTCTTTGATTTTATACGTCTACCTTATAATGTTTTGCTAGTTTTTTGATACTTTGTTAAAAAAAAGAAAAAAAAAAAAATCTTTTGTTTTTTTCTCTCTTTTTGTTTTCTATTGTTTATTGTTTGTTTGTTTATTGTTTAATGAAATTCTATCACTGCTGTTCATTGTTCTTTAGTTTTAGCAGGTCGCTTTCGTAAATGAGCCCATGAGGTTCAAAAGATTTACCTGACTAAATAAAGGTTGAATGAATTCCCTCTGTCTTGCCAATTGGTACAAGTCCTTCTCACCCTCTTTACTGTTCAGCTTCCCATACAACTCATCATACACTTTCCACTTCTCCTTAGCTACCTCCCTCTTTGCTCTGTGTCCCATCTCCTTATGTTCTTGTCTCCTCTCTTCAGTCCTCTCACTGTCATATTTCTTCTTGGTTAACCTCTTTCTTTGAATAGCTTCTTGCACTTCATTTTTCCACCACCAGGTTTCCTTATCATCCATTCTTTGTCCAGATGACACACCAAGTACCTTCTTACCAGTCTCTCTAATTACTGTTGCTGAAGTAGCCCAGTCATCTGGAAGCTTCTTTTTTTTTTCCCCACACAGAGCTTTTAACAGCTCCTCTCTGAATTTATCACAACATTCTTCTTTTCTCAACTTCCACCATTTCGTCTTCTGTCATGATCAGTGGCCCCCACTGGCACCCCAGCTGCTCACCTCTATCCCTTCATGATATGACATGTTTTTGCTCACTCCTGCCATAGTTTCTGCCCACCTGCTTTGTTTTGCCTATCACACATATCTTGGTTCAAACCTCCTCATGTCACTCCATGCCCCACCTCCCTTGCTTCTCCTGTCACTCCATGCCACACCTCCCTTTCTCCTCCAAAGTAACCAACACTCATCAGTCTCACATGTTCTCCTGCCTTTATAAGCTTCATGATCTCAATCCACCAGGGCCAAATATTTAAACCTCTCATGGTCCCTGATAATCAAGCCTTTGTAACCAGAGTAATTTTCTCCATTCCTATCAGAATAATTTTGTTATTTATTACAATGGTATTTTCCCCCTTTACATTCTATTTTTTGGTTGAATTTAGGTTCTCAAGAAGTAATTTCTTAAATATTTTTGTTGTTGTTAATTATTTCATTCATGTCAAATATTTTATTTGGAAAAAGTCCTCCTTTCTTTGATTTTCTTGAGTAAAAAAGAAAACAAACAAGAACATACACCATTCAATGTGTTTGTTCTTGCATGTTCCCTTTCAGTCATGTCTCTCGGTGCAACAGATGTAAATTGCGCCCCCGCGCGATTACCTGAAGGAATACATTCACACCTTTACGGCAGGGGCGTCAGCGTCGCGCCAGAGGCCCCGCCCTCTGGATACTTAAGCCGCTGACGCCCATTCATCATTCTCTTATTGCCCTTCACCTTGCTTTAAACCTGAACTTCGTGGGACTTCTCTGTTGTCGCATCGCTTGATCAGAGGTGAGCTTGCTCCCTACGCTGAGCGTACAGAGAAATGTTTTCCTGCGTACTGCTGGGCTGGTGAAAGCTAGTCCAGCATTTTTCTACTTACATCAAAGTTTTCTTCTCTCTTCGCAGCTGCTTCGCTCGACGGTGCTAACTGCGTCACAACACTCCTTGCTAACCATTAGCAGGCTAGACAGCAAAAGCAAGATGACAGAGAGGACAGCTTTGAACAAAAGGAAACTAGGAACAGCCTCAACGCTTCTTGTCTCCAGACATGGCTCCCGAGAAGGGAAAATGGAGGACAAAGACTCAGAAGAAAACCAGCAGGACGACGAGCCCTCGCTCGCGCCCCTGCCCCAACGGCAGGGGTGGGGAACTCCTATGCGAAGCAGCAGCCGATGACGTCGCAAAAAATGCCCATTTTCCCGGACTTCTTCATGGAGCTCAAACGCTCCTGGGTGGAACCCAGAGCTCCCATGACGCTGCCACTATCTCGACTCCTGGATGTCGCTGGAATGGAGACAGCAGGCCTCGCCAGCGCACCCCTGATAGCGGAGACCCTGGTGGCTCATCTGGCTCCCGCATCTTTTATCCACTCTTCTAATTGCATACATGTGGATGTATCAATTGTTCATCTTGTATGTCTAGTGTGTACAATAATAGTTTTCACATCATTAACAGTTTCCCAATTACCTCTAAGAAGTGGCGACAGTTGGAGTTTTCTCCAGGGGTGGTTGTGGTGGTGGAGGGGGCTATATTTATATATATATATAAATATACCAAATACACACAGTCCAGAGTGAGAATGAGACTGTAGCTGTAGGCTAAAGGTGTCTCTTACCACACTGGAAGGAGTTATGGAGATTCGACCGATCTCCTGGTTCAAAACAAGGGTTAGCTCTCCATCTTCCGCAACAGACATGGAAACGGGAACATGGCCTGTGTGAAACAGACCCTGGGTTTTATCAATATCAAAAAACCATCATGAATATAAGCAATGCATGTACGGTACATGTTTATCATCATTACTATAGTAATATACTGTAAGTTCATAATATAAATAGAATCAAGCTCATTATTTTAGTACTTTTAAATATTCCTAATATTAAAGGTCTCAATATTGCATCTTAGCAGACAATATAACAGCAGCATTTCAACATTTCAATGTACTGTACCTTCAATTTAAATGCTTCAGTGTTAACACTAGGAGCTAGTTCCTTATTACAAGAGGGTTATTTTTAATTATCCGGATCAATACAAATGCAGGTGTTCAGAAATTGTATAACAATACCATCAGTGACCTTTAGTATAGAAAAGTAGAGGGGGTCCCCGACTTACGAGCGCTCTTACTTACGAGGTTCCGGACTTACGAGCTCACTAACAAACAGTAAATTTGTAAAGAACATACAGAAAATACAGCACTTTTTTGTGTTTTTAGATGAAAGTGTGTTAGCTAACCATTTGGAAACAAGTTTCTGAGCATGTTTATGAACTAGTATGAACGTTTGTGATGAAAAACGAGTGTTCGTAGTAGCGCTAGCATAAATTTTCCAACTTACGACCGAAAATCCGGACTTACGAGAACACGTGTTTCGTGTTCCGACGTACGAGATTTTCGTCTTACGAGATAGTCGTAACGGAACTCGCTCGTAAGTCAGGGACCCCCTGTATTAAGTCAGAGTCAGAGAGATTTATTTATCATACACACCACACGTGAAACATGAGGTGGGATGAAACTATGTACACAGGGTCCCAGTTACATCCAACAAAAACACAAATTGTAAAGAAAAACAGTAAGATCTGAGTCATGAATTAAGAATATACTACATTCACTAAACTAAGAATACACAAGACTAAGAATACACTAAGCTCTAATGGTACAAAATTGTGCCAAAACAACAGCAGCACGAACATGAGTCTGTGTGAGCAGATGAGGACTAATGAACACAGCAACATGAAATAATCAGCAGCACACATCAACAACTAAGTGGCTACAGAGATTTTTCCTGGAGAGCGAACCGGCTTCTGTTACAAATAAGGTCCAGTTGTTTGTGTATTGAAAGTTTTTTGATCTGGAGGTGTAAATGTCTGTGATGGTGGGGCGACTGACTCCAACATCTTCTGTTCAGCCTTCACCACTCTCTGCAAAGCTTTTCTTTCTGCAGCTATGCAGCCTCCATGCCACACGTTGTTAAGGGTTGACAATTATTTTTTCTATAAGCACATTCAAATAAATGTAGCAAAATAGCACTGATTTAGCACAGCGCCCAATTTGAGTTGCATTCGGGCCTAATAAATACGTTCCGGATTGGGCTGAGCCAGTTTTTTTTTTTTTTTCGAGCCCTACCCAGACCGAATGGATTACCGGTAATCAGAGGGCCGAACGCGGGGGGGAAAAAGCACTTTTTAAATTTAAATTAAGCTTTTACTGCTTTTGAAACAAATACGCTTGAATTTCTTATCCGTGGGTCAATAAAGGTTGTTTCTATTCAGTTTGACATGATAATTTAAAAAACATAATGAAAGGAAGACATAAGTTCTATTTCATATAAGCTTCGCCCTTTAAGGCTCTCGCTAGTGGGTGTATCCCTCCGCGCACAGTGCGTACTGAAAACTTTAGTCCACGCCCACCTGCTGTGGGTGGGCCCAACCGGTCGTATAAATTATGGCGAGACCGGTCAATCAGCTCCCAATTTCATTCAGTCAGCAAGCACTGAAGACACTGATGAAGATGATGTCCAGCACCATCCGAGTTTGCCCTTCCTGCCAGGTCGGCTACATCCTGAGCTTTGACCAGCACGACATATGTGAAGGATGCCTAGGTCCCCACTACGCTGAGCTTGCAAGCACCTGCCGTCCCTGTGAGCTCCTCCATCCCAGGGAGGAGCATAGATGTACAGACTTGTTCAAGGCTATCGAGGAAGACGAGTTTCACGTGGCAGAACGATACTCGCTGGACGACACCATCGCCTTTTTTAATGTTCTGGGTGAATCAGATGGTTCACCCAGCGGCGGTGATGATGGCAGCAGCCCCGCTGCCCCCTCCCTCCTGGAGAGCGTGGTGTCGGAAGAGGGGCGGCCGGGCGGATGCTCGACGCCTTTTGCTCTTCCCAGGTCAGCGACCACCGCACTCCCAGCCACTGGCGCCCTCCTCCTGGAGCTGCCCGCCATTATCCAGGAGGCTGCGGATACGAAGTGCCTTTCTGTCCCTCCCTTTCCAGCCCCCAGACTTATGCAGAACTTGCAAAAGTTACACTTGCATAGGTCATTGTGTTCAATCGTAGACGAGCAGGAGAGGTTTCAAAGATGCACCTACGAAGTTTTATGGAGCGTGACACCACCAAGCTCCATGATGATGTTGCCATGGGTTTGTCAACGGTTGAACAGAAGCTCTGCAGCCATTTCACTCGGGTTGAAATCATTGTGAAAAGAGGCCGAAAGGTTGCAGTTTTACTCGCACCAAATGTGGTGGATGCACTGACTTTATTGGCAAGTAAGAGAGAGACATGTGTTGTTTTACAAACAAACTTATTTCTATTTGCAAGACCTAAATCAATGAGTCACTACAGAGGACAGGACAGTCTGCGTGTTCATGCAAGCCAGTGTGGAGCATAGCACCCAGAGTTCCTCAGGTCAACACAACTACGGAAACATGTAGCCACGCTCTCACAAGTCTTGAACTTAAAAAACAATGAACTTGACCAGGTTGCAGACTTCTTGGGCCATGACATCCGTGTTCACAGGGAATTTTACAGATTACCAGCTCCCCCAACACAACTGGCAAAGATATCCAAGCTACAGGTTGAAAAAAATATGGAGGAACTTTTTTTTTAAATAAAGTATTTAAAAGTGTAACACAGATTTATACAATATTAATACATAATACAGAAAGGTACATACCCCAGATACTGGTAGCATACTGGTTATTTAACCAGTATGTATATTTTGTACCAGACTATTCTATAAAATGACATGTTATCTTGTACTCAATTGGTATGTACCTGGTACCTATGCAACCTGGCTTTATAATGAAATGACTAATAACCTAGTTGCCTGGTATGTACCGAGGTCTTTGTTACAATCAAAAAAATGTGTTCAATAAAAAAACAACTGGACTTTTATTTGTAGCAGAAGACGTTTCGCCCTTCATCCAAAAGGCTTTCTCAATTCTAAGAGAAGAGACCTGTCCAGGTGTCCCTGTGATGGACTGGAGACTTGTTATTATTATAACTTGTCAGTTATTATTATTATTATTATTATTATTATTATTATTATTATTATTATTATTATTATTATTATTATTATTATTATATTACTTAAAAATGTGTTCCTGTGATGGACTGGAGACCTGTCCAGGTGTCCCTATGATGGACTGGAGACTTGTCCACGTGTCCCTGTGATGGACTGGTGACTTGTAAATGTGTCCCTGTGATGGACTGGAGACTTGTAAATGTGTCCCTGTGATAGACTGAGACTTGTCCAGATGTCTCTGTGTCCCCCTTCAATGTAGCCAGTCCAAAGTTGGACAGATTCTGGAAAAAGCAGCAATATCTGATCCTAATATGTCAGACACAAGTTTCCCTGTTTTTCCCAGCACTTCAAAATGTTGCTTTTCTCCTGACACAAGGAATATTGGAGAAAACACATTTAAAACATAAGGCAAAGCAGTCTGCATTCTATCATGAAATCTCAAGTGGAGTTTGCTATTTATGAGACTGAGCTGAATGCAGCACCTCAGACTGAGGAAGTCTTTATTTAGGGCCTTGTCATCAAATTTATCAGTGAACTTAAAAGGTATGTGGAGCTTTATTAGTGTTAACAAAAAATACAATTTTTCCTATTTATATAACTAGGTTGAGGAATCTTAGCAAATAAATCCTTTGCAAAATATGACTTTCTTTTGGAATATCGAGGTGAACTGATCACCAAGGAGGAATGTGAGAGGAAGCAACAGGTTTGCAATGAATCGATGAAAGTGTTTTTGTTTGAATTGTACTTTGATGTAAAAACTGTAAAAAAAACTTTGTCGAGGAAGTCTTCTTTTATAAGACTGAGCTGAACATAGCATGTAAGACTGAGGAAGTCATTCGTCCGAAACACGTCTTCAGTCTGAGGTGCTGCATTCAGCTCAGTCTTATAAATAACACCCTCTCACAGTGGATCAACCAGTTTGCAGGTCCTCCTTGATCATGAGAGCAGCTGGTTTTGGCTGTTCAGCAAACTCGTTGATCCACTGTGAGAGGGTGCTATTTATAAGACTGAGCTGAATGCAGTACCTCAGACTGAGGAAGTATTTATTTATAAGACTGAGCTGAGTACAGCATCCAAGACTGTGGAAGTCATTTGTCCGAAAGGTTTCCTCAATCTGAGATGTTGCATTCAGCTCAGTCTTATAAATAGCACCCTCTCACAGTGGATCAACCAATTTGCTGATGACAGCCAAAACCAGCTGCTCTCATGATCAAGGAGGACCTGCAAACTGGTTGATCCACTGTGAGAGGGTGCTATTTATGAGACTAAGCTGAATGCAGCACCTCACACTGAGGAAATCTTTATTTATAATACTGAGTTGAATACATTATCTCCAGACTTGGACAAAAGACTAAACATTTCCAGTTTTTTTTTTTTGCTTTTCTTTGTGTTGTTTTTTTGAATGTCCTGAGGACCAGACTTAGCTTTTTTGATTATTCTACTAGAATTATTGAGCATTCATCAGGGTATTTTAATTTTAGTATGTGTCTTGTTCAACAAGCTTTCTAGTGTTTTATGTTTTCATGTAACAAATGTGATGCCCTGTGATAAACTTGCGAACCGTGAAAGGTGCACCCCGCCCCTTGCCCTATGATTGCTGGATATGGGCACCGGCGACCCCCGTGACCCAAAATGGAAGAAACGGGTAAAGATAATGGATGGATGTAGAAAATGGGCAATGTTTAGGCTGATGGTCCTCCTTGATCATGTGAGCAGCTGGTTTTGGCTGTCATCAGGAAGTCTTTATTTATAAGACTCAGCTGAATACAACATCTCAGACTAAGGAAGTCTTTATAAGACTGAGCTGAATACAGCATCTCAGACTGAGGATGTCTTTCGTCACTCGTAAGTTAGGGATAACCTGTACTTTACAGTGGGTTGTGGTGAACCGTGTAAAAAAAGTACAATTTTGTTTTAGAAATATGTACAAGTTTATAATGTTAATGTTTTATAATATGTAAATATGTCATCTCAGACTGAGGAACTCTTTCATCGCTCGTAAGTCGGGGATCACCTGTACTTTACAGTGGGTTGTGGTGAACCGTGTAAAAAAAGTACAATTTTGTTTTAGAAATATGTACAAGTTTGTAATGTTAATGTTTTATAATATGTAAATATGTCATCTCAGACTGAGGAACTCTTTCGTCGCTCGTAAGTCGGGGATCACCTGTACTTTACAGTGGGTTGTGGTGAACCCTGTAAAAAAAGTACAATTTTGTTTTAGAAATATGTACAAGTTTGTAATGTTAATGTTTTATAATATGTAAATATGTCATCTCAGAAGTCTTTCATCGCTCATAAGTCAGGGATCACCTGTACTTTACATTGGGTTGTGATTAACCCTGCAGAAAAAGTAAAATTTTGTTTTAGAAATATGTACAAGTTTGTAATGTTAATGTTTTATAAAATGTAAATATGTCATCTCAGACTGAGGAACTCTTTCGTCGCTCGTAAGTCGGGGATCCCCTGTACTTTACATTAGGTTGTGATTAACCCTGCAGAAAAAGTAAAATTTTGTTTTAGAAATATGTATATAATGTTAATATGTTTTATAATAATGTAAATATGTCAACAGAATTTAAGTTTTTATTTTATTTTATTTGAAACATTTAAGTTTTATTTTATTTTAAACATTTGAAGATTTGTTAGTGAATATAAATAAAGTATGTGCCTAATTTGTTTAATAAAATCAGTTCAAAAAACTGTTCTCCTAATGCAGTGTCCTGTCACATTTGTGTGTTTTATGTTAATTTTATGTTAAGTAGGCGGAGTTTAAATGTCCCTTTAAAGACCCCATAATGCATGTTTGTCCTCCTGTCACATTTGTGTGTTTTATGTTAATTTTATGTTAAGTAGGCGGAGTTTAAATGTCCCTTTAAAGACCCCATAATGCATGTTTGTCCTCATAAACCACATTTTTTGACGTCCTTGTAAACCACACTGGAGTCTGGGTGGTAAAACGTGCTGTGAAGCTCCTATCGGAAAGCTAAAGTGACCCAAATTTTTTTCAAAATTTTTAGAGTGCTCTGAGCTTGGTCCCAGGTCGCTAGGACCTCGGGAAGGGGTAGACCCCGTATTACACCTTCGGGCGGGTTTGGCGAAAAAGTCCGGCTAAACCACATTGACAAACCTGTGTGTGTGTGTGTGTGTGTGTGTGTGTGTGTGTGCGTTGGTGCAAGCGTATTGGCCCGCCTATGCGCCAGACTACGTACCGACATTATCGGGACATTTGGTATTAGCCAGCCTTTGCCAATGTCTGGATAAAACACAGATTGTATCCAAATATATTAATATGTAAACATTGTTTTTTCTCATCAATATCAGCGTAACTTGTGGCTAATAGGCTGCCTGGATGAG